>JAHZMY010003529.1:0-13422 GCA_027743915.1 Seira sanloemensis
TGGTAAATACCGGTATTTACCGTTAAATACCAATTTTAATTTTTCCCCGGTTCCAACGCTGTCCAAATGTCTGCAATGCAAGTCTAAACTTTAGTTTAAACAACTTAATGAATTGTTTAACTCGCTATTTAGCATCGGCATTTACAAATGTAAATGTAACTACCTTGTGTACATACACCCAAACAGACGCAAAAAGTGACGCACAATGACTTCAAACCGCATGTTTCAACGTAGGGTTAGAATCAGGGAAAAATTAAAGTTGATTACCAATAAAATTTACCGACAAATATCTATTTGGACGTCGTCAATCTAGCTGCCCAATCTTGTTTAAAAATACCCAAATGCCATATCGACCATGAATACGGAAAATTGGCTATGTGCTCAGAGTGTCGCCTGGAAAAATTGGATTTATGAATTTTTGGTCGTCTGGAAGAATGGCTAATTTTCCGTATTAATGGTCGATATGATATACACAGTGGCAAAACTCAATGACCGGGTCATTCTCAGACAAAAAGTGCAGTTCAATCAGTGAACGTTTCAGCCAGTTTTGAGCACCCTGGACCTTTTCCTTTAAAAAACCTATGGCTGGTAAACCCCACATCACTACAATTCTCATTGTTTTTAGGGTTACAACCTTGTATCTAACCTACTGGAAATATTATGCAATTCCATTTTGAGCATGTAAAACTTAACCACCGAAAACTCTATTGTCGTATAATCGAAAAATTCATAAGCTGTGATATTGTAACACAATCGTTGTAATGCGTTAGTCTTGGTCGTTTTCGTTTCAGACATCCTTTAAAAATGATTTTATTCCATTCCGCTGAAAAAAACATTTGAAAAAATCTCTATCACTCATTGTTTTCCTATATTGTTAGCGAGTTCCTACGGAATTGCAAATTACATATGCGTCTATCAACCGGCAATCGTCCAACTGAGGGCTAGGGCAACCCAAGCAGAATTAAAGCATAGAAAACAATGTTATATTTAGGTATGGACTGCTATCTAATATCAAAGTAGCCCAAATTTTGGAATGAAATTTCGAAAATTCGGGACAATTTCAAAAGCATAAAAATCATTAAAAGTTATAATTTTTCTACTTCAAACATGAAAGCATAATTGGAGCATAGTCAGAAAAAATATAGCATTTCTATTTAAAAATATCAAAATATGCATTTTTTTTAAAAATCGGCTGTAATTTTGCTTTTGGTAAAAAAAAGTTTGAAAGTCAAATTTTGAAACTCGCCAAAATTGTTAAATCTTCTGTGTTAAGAAACTATATTACTCAAAATTATGTTCGAATAATGGCAAATTTTCGTTTATATTCTTGATTTAGGTTTTGTTTGTCCATATCCGCTTTATTTTTCTAAACAATTTACAACAATAGACTATCGCAAAACTATTATGGACCCGAAACCATTGAAAAGCATTAAAAGCACAATTTTCAAAAGCCGAAATCATATTTTTTTTACATTTTATAGCACAAAGTGGGTTTCCCTACCAATGACTGATTAACTGTACGCTGTACACTTACACACATAAGTACCACTTCAGCACACACGTAAATAGTTAAGCATAATAAGCAAATCAATCAAAGAATCTCTTCAAGTTCTATTTATTCCTAAAATAAACACTTTTTTTAAAACACAACCTAGCTTATGTTGAAGAACGGAAGCAATTCGCAAATGCAAATGCAATTTTGAGCATTAGTTTAAACACAACGTGAGTAATTTGTACTCATGAATATTAAATACATGAATGAATTAGGGTTCCGGCTCATGAGCAAAGTAGCATTTGTGGCAAAGGTGGCTTCCGTAGTTCCGTATAATATATCCCTTATCCGTCTGCTGCACTCTTACCTTTTAATCTACCTTAGACATTATAAAATATTTAAATGTCTAAATATGTACATTTGCATTTGAGGTTCACATGATCAGTTCTGATGCAGTGTAAACGGAAATCTCTGCTTTTTATTACGGCTGTGTTCATAACAAATGTTTGACTCGGTCAACTCTATCCCTTGAATTTTCATCATTTTTTGGAGAGCAAATAAAAAATACTCTGTGCGTTATCACAGTGCTTACGTATTCAAGAGCCTGTCACCGGCCATCTGATTGAATGGGAAATTCCTAGGCAGGTATGAAACTGGGAGTAGGTTTCAGTCAGTGGCAAAGTTGACGTGACGAAGTTTATATTTTTGCTCTGGAGTTCACTGTGATTGTCCACTCCGCTCGAGTAGAAAATGGCGGCGTGTAAAGATGAAAGAACCCTTAGGTCGTGTCATTTTTCTGAAGTTAATTACGTAAAATAATTTCCATGTAATTTCCTTGTTTCTGGGATCTGTGCTCAAATGCTGCTGGAAAGTTAGAAGGAAGAGCACGTTTTTCGTGTAACCTGTTACGAATTTCATAGTACATACATGGAAAGTGCCTAGGTACGTGGGAGCATTGGTAGAAAGTTACCTTAAACGGGTTTAGAAAAATTGTCTGTGTTATAAATTTTCAAATTAAATACGTAATACCTATTATTATTTTGGAGTGGGAATAAATAGCTTGCTTTTAAAGATCCGTTTGAAACTCATGAAGTAGGAACAAGAGTTGCATTTGTCGTCTTGTAGCTGGAGAGAAATAATAACTTCACTACAGGCTACTCTCTCTATAAGGATAACCCCTATATAGTAGGTATTTTTGTTTCCTTCTGAGATACATTTAATGTTTACAGCTCTATCCACAAGAGTACCTCTTTATACATAAGCATGGCTTTTTTCGTCCCTCGGGGTATGCTCATACAGAGGGTCGACTGTATCACGACAGGTCGCAAATAATCCTGTGAAGGCTGTTCACATTTTTTAAATCTATTTTCTAGTGCTTCCCTTCGATCTATATGATTCCGCTCATAATGTCGTAAATTCCCTTGACAATTTGACTGAACAATTTGAATTTATCATCAGATTTTTTATTTTCAAAATACAAAAAAAAAACAATTTTTTAAAATGTGAGAATCGCAACCTTTAACTTTGAATGAGCTCTCGTTTTCAGCGGGAGGTGTTATGGAAGTTTGTCCTTGAACTTTTTGATGACTTTTAAATGATGTGCATTTGAATAAGCCTAAAATATACGAGTTTTCCCAAAGATCGTCGTCTTTGAATTCTTTGAATTCATAATTTTCCCTGGAACAGTTGAAATTCTCCGTAACACAGATTCGCCCGTTTTTTTTCCCAGATGCGTCTGCAGAAATACATACATCCATGATTAATGATGAGGATTGACGATGGTCATGGAGCTGCTGGAGATGGACGACGTACGAATAAAAAAACTAGTTTTGTGTTCTTTTCATTGTCTTACATGAAAAGACTTTGTAATTTGTAAAACAAGTGAAGTTGGTAAAAACCGTGTTTTGAGAACTGGTATTACACAGTACAAGTGGAGAATTTTAATTTTCACAAAAAAGTTATGCCGAAAATTCTAATTTAAGTCGTGATTGACGCTTTTTCCCTTCGCGTAAAGTTTCTGCGTAAACCCAACCGAGAGCAAGCTTTGGGGCATTGTGAGATTTTTGATCGATCATCGTGATGATGGATGATGAGCAGTGTTACGCAACTCGTTCGTCGTTCGGCCTACCGCAAACCGCAAGTTCCTGACATGGGTCGCATCCAGAACAAGTTCTTCGTGTTGATGTCTGAAGCCAAGGATATTTAATTTTTTATGTTTCTGCATTCATTCAATTTTATAGAGCAGGTAGCTCATATGTGCATATATCTGGATAGTATTGAATAAAATAAATAAAATAGTAGAATGTCTAGCCTAATATACATTTTTTCAGAGTCGAGAAGATCCTCAATTTTTCTCGTGATTAGTGGCTAAAGACTGCAAATTAAGGTTGGAGAAAAAACTGTGCTGGACAAAAGAACAATTATCTTGAAGATAAGGTAAGAGTTTCAAGTGCTGGTCGAGCTCATGTCTGAGAAGTGTAATATTATTTCTGGCAAGTTTGAATACTTACTTTGATTAAGAATATGCAGCCAGTTTTTGTAAAAATTTTAGTATTGTGTGCGCAGTGTCAACCAAAAGTTTTCTTATAAAGAAAAAAAGATTTAATATGATTTTAGTAATTTTTTTGTAGAATTGAATTCGGCGCTTATTTCGTAAACTTTGTCAATTTTTTTTAACTTGTAAGTTCGCAATCCACCCAATTAAAAGCAAAAAATTTAAACTGACTTCAGTATCAAAACAGACTTCCTGAATTACGTTAGTATGCAGTAGTGTTGGGGGGTTTCCCTGCCAAAGGTTTTTCCTGGGAAATGTACAAAAAACTGTTCAAAACGGACACTGTGTGCATTACATTAGTTGTCTCACAATGCCCCCAGCCAATTAGTTTTTTTACATTTTTACATTGTGTATCTACATGGCACAAGAGTTTTGGACAGTATTGGGCAACGAGGTTGTGGACGTGTAAAATGGTAAATACCGGTATTTTCCGGAAAATACCAATTTCAGTTTTCCTCGATTCCAACCCTGGTCTGCACATTATTATTTTAGGGCTCGATAAAAAAATTTCTGCGTATGTACTATAACATAGTTTGTTGAAGTGTGTGAATGTTAATTTAAAATTTTATTGCGTTATCTTTAATCATAACAGAATTGATCAAAACTACATATGTAAATGGTCCATTTTTCATGACCCGACTAGCACTTGAAACCCTTACTAAGTGAGTCTACATGGACTAATAATTGTATTCAAGTGGCGTACAGACCCCAGAGAACAGGGAATGGGAAGACGTAAAGATATTGCCACACGCTATAAATTATTTAATTGACCAGTTCGGCAGTGCGTATATGCACACAGAACATGTAACAAGTACCTTGACACTGCTCAATTCAGACTGGACTGCAGTTGAAGTCAGAAGCAGCGGCAGCAGGACCCAAGACTCAGGACTCTGTTGCAAAAAATATTTTTATAGGGCCAGACTTCTGGAACTTGATATTCATAAAAAGGACTAATATGCAAATTCAGCTGGATTCTCAGTGCAGAGTATTGATATCATCTTTTGTTGCAACAGTGCAGTGTGCGTTCGTTGACACAGTACTTGCAAGTTGGTGAGTTTCACATTACCCCAGGAGACAATTTTTTGGAAAACGCGCTTTTTCACCTAATTTTGTAACTGGAACTTAGGACTGATCTGAAGTTAAAATTAACTGAGACTAAAATCGAATATAGGAATGTGGACGTTCTGTTTGTATCTGCATATATATGTGTAAGTGAAAAAGTTGTTTGGCAGCCAAATTTTATCTGTGAAAAACCTGTAAAGTTTCCGTTTGGAAAATGGTTTTGTCGTCAACGCTGAAATTTGTAAGTAAATATTTAAGAAAATGCAATTTGCACTTTTTAGTCACTTTTAAAAAATATAATGCTTCCACTCTTTGAAAACTGCTGGGCCAAAATTCTATGAAAAAATAACTAAATGGTTTGTAGGAGTTTCGCAAAAAAAATGTGGGTTTCCATGGTTTCAGAATCTTAAGCACATTGCTACAAACATTATATATTGTTCCTTAGTATTACATAATCAAAATTTAAAGTTTTGTACAAAAATACTATTATTTTATAATGTGTGGGAAGGTACATATGTACGGGCACGCAAGTGGTTTTTTGTGTGTGCGAGTTTATTGTTTGATAGCCACGAAAACCAGATGAGAACAATGCTATTAATTACGAGACGAGATAAGTAGCTTAATTTAATTGCCAATTCAAGCGTGCATTGCGAACAGGAAAATTTTGAGTTCTGTGTTTATGGGGGAGTTCATATCTTTTGTCTATGAGAAAAACCAGATCCACGAGCTGAGAACCAGATCCAGTACCAATTCTGTGTTTTATTTTGCCAAAATGTTGATTTTTTACAAGAATTCAAAAGAAAATGATTCTGCACTTAAAAAGATTTTTTTAAATAAAAACATTCAAAAAATAAATCCATTGTCTCCAAAGATGCGATTCACATCCTTTACAAAGTTGATTATTAAAAAGTGTGCGAGAGTTTATTTAGTTGCATAACTACCTATGTATTTATATGTTTATCAACTGCAGTTTTATTTTGATTAATCATCTTTTAATTTTTCTTCCCTGTCTGATGACACGCCGTCAATCATAAATTTGCCAAGGGGGAATGCCTCGAAGACTTGCGGGATTGTCCGACCTCGTCTTCGGCAACCTTGAAAAAATAATTGCGAACAACATTTTTTAAAACCGTCATGTTCCATATTGCTACAGTTACGAGTTTTTAAAAGAGATTAATTGTCTTTATGGGATAGATATTTGACAAAATTGGAAAGTTTTCAGACAAATATTTTCTTATGATATTTAACAGAGCAGATTTTGAAAAAATCAAAAGTGGCTCACGCTGTCTCCCCAAGACTATTTCTTAATTGTCCCAATAGTTGCTAAGACCCACAAATTAGGTCTTAAAGTGCAAATTGTTTTCGTGTCTCTCTATGGCGTTTTTTTAAAGTTAAATGAAAATTAGAGGGGTCACTATCTAGTTCCTTGGAAGTCTTGGGAAATAAATTTTCATGAACTCGTAAATAGCAATTTGACGTATATACGCACAAAATTTCTCTTGAAGCGTTCATCTGTAATATTGGCATTGCCCTAAAAACTTTTTATCCTCCTTCACGAATTGCGTAATAAGATTACTGATAATGACTAACTAAATACTGTTTATCTGCTATGTTGTGTATTTGCATTACCCATTTCTCTGATATTCTATGTTGTCTCTGGCAACAAGTTTATTCGCCATTTCTAACTCCATTCTGCCGACTTTTCCGGGTGCTAAGGTCTCGCTATCCGTCAAAACTGGGATGTAACTCGACCGGCATTCGTTCAATGCATTATCCTGAAGTTGTAAAAGCACGAGAATACAATTAAATTAGTCTAATTAAAATTGTTGTCGGATAGTTTTGGAGTTCAGCCAAGCCGCAAGTTTTCTTAAGGTTGGAATCGGGAAAAACATATTGGTGTTGAACATTTTGTACGTCCAAAACCAAGGTGGCCGAAACTATCGAAAACCCTACTGTCATACTCTAAAAAGTCTAAAAAATGAAAACCTCAATAACAGGGGGCAGTGTGAGACGAATATAGTAATGCATACAGTGTACTTTTTGGAGAGCCGGCGCCGTTTTGGATTTTTTCCAGAAAAAAGCTTTTCCCATCCCACTGGGAAGACCCGGTGGCTGGGAAATACCCGAACACCAGTTTTTATCAGTAAAATAACCGGATCTGTTGCTAAATGCTTCACACTAAATGCTTGCCTCACTCACTCACTTTGCCCTAGTTATGGAGTTTCTTCACCTTTTTGCGTTGTGAATATGGCATTGGAGCTTTGGACAATATTTGACAGTTAGATTTTAGGCGTCCGAAGCGGTCGTTACCGGACTTGACCGGTATTTACCTATTGCCTATTGTAATTAGGGTTCGAATCGGGGAAAAACTAAAATTATTATTTACCGATAAATACCGGTATTTACCATTTTGGACGTCCAAAACCTAGCAGCCCAAAGCTGTCCAAAACTCCAGTGCCATATACTTAATGTAAAAAGTAGGAAAAACTCAATGGCTGGGGGCATTGTGCGACAGATAATGTAATGCATACAGTGTACCTTTTGGACAGTTTCGGGCATTTGTGGACATTTCCAAGGAAAAATGTTTTTTCCATCCCACTGGGAAAAACTTGTGGCTGTGAAAACCCCAACACTAATTGTAATGTGTAGCAATTTTAACACCAGTATCTGAGTTTATTTTATTAGTTAAAAGTTAGAGTAGCAGATGTTGAAGGATTGATTTGTAGGCGCCGGAGGAATTTATAATGAGAAAAGCGCAGAAATGTGCCTTCCAGGTTATTTTTGAAGAGTGTAACAGTTTCTTATGATGTTTTTATAGTAGAGCGGGTGAGAGGTAATAAGTACTCGGGGATAACACAAGATAGTTGTAAACGTAGATGTAAACTATAAATAAGCTTGTCTCAGGTGAGCAGGAAGAGGAGTTTTAAAAATAAACTAATCTACCAGCATCCAACAACTCTTACGCAGATCCCCATTTTTTAAGCATATACACATACATATATGCCACAAGAGTCATTTTAATAAGTGGAATTCAAGTTAAAGGAATCTAAATTAAGACATTAACCTTGTAAATTCAAATAGAAAAACAATTAACCAGTTTGGTAAAACGCTTATAACTTGGAAACGGTTTCGAATTTTTTGATTCGGGTTTCAGCATTGTCGTCAGGGGACTTTGTTTAGTACCTCGTTGATTTCGGTGCTTATCAATTAAGGCTTTCATGATAAGCCCGTCGTCGCCGAACGATCGTAGTCAATGAAGATAAGCACTTATATTTGCATGTGGAGGGTTATAATGACGAAAATAATGAGACCATCATTAACGACTTCCCCGGCGTATCATGAAAGAGTTAACTGATAGGAACCAAAACCAACGAAATACTTAACTGAATCCTCGGAACACAATACCAAAAACCAAATAAAAAAATCGAAACCCTTCCCAATCTGCAACCGTTTTTTAACCCACATAGCTAATACTAACTAGATTACAATTTAATTTGCCTTGGTTTTGTGCAACCGTTAAAGGAAATGAGCTGCGGCCACAAACTTCGTGTTTTTTATGTTGATTTAGATTCCGAAAGCTCAAATTTTTAAAATGTCAAGTTTAGAAGTTATTTGCAAAGCGCGACAAATAATTCACAACAATAATAATTCCGACAATTATATAGATTTATTTTCATTTCACTTTCATACCAGTTCCTGGTTCTGCTTCTGGTAGACTAGGATGACATTGACTAGCGCGTCAATTGTTTTCTGCGACTGGGGATATGTGTATGTGTTGGAACTCATATTTCCAACCGGCACAGGAGCTGGAAACGGGAACAGAGTCGTACCCGTCCACCATTGGATGAGGGATACGCAAACTAAAATAGAATTACATATTATTTTTTTAATCCATTAAAAATAGACGGCGAAACTAAGACTTCCACGCAAATATTGCGTCATAACTGTGATTCACAGCTTAGAGCTGAGTTAGGTAAGTAAGAATCAAGTATTTTACTGAGAAGGGAAATGACGTCGAAGCACATTATAACCCTTGGAGCTTTGCAGAACTATATATTTATTTAAGGTTAAAATAGATGATAACTACGTATAGGTACATTAACTCGAACTTGTGAAGAATCTTGACCTAGGCTAAAGCGATAAATGTTGTAAGCCAGAGCAATAAATGCTGTAAGCCAGAGCAATGAATGCTGACTGAGAACTGAAAGCTCTCCAGAGCAGCAGGAGCAAAGAGGGTTAAGATTTTCGTTTTTGTTTAGGGCCCATTTTACTACAAAAGCACAAGTTTTGCATATAAAAGTGTACATATAAATAAAGGGTTGGATTTTCGCCGTCGAAAAGGTTTAGGAAAAGGAAAAGGAGACGCCCACAACAATACACAGGCGTGAAGTTCGTTCATAAATTCTAGCTTCAATTATGGGCAAAGTAACCCAAAAGGACGGAAATATGTAAAAAGGCACTTACTCGATGCGTTAGTGCAAATCAATGAGATCGATTTTTGTGCCACGAATACTCGCTGAAATTAAGACGCAAAAATCATTGGGGAACGCGGGAAATGTCTGAAATTGAACAGTGGCGGCAAAATCCCGTAAATACCGTTTCCGACATCAATGTGTGAGTCGGAAGCCATGACATACTGTTCTAATACATGAGGTTTTTGCAGCGACTATGGCTTATTATTATGCATAAAAATTGGGTTTCCCACATTTGAGTTAATGCCAGTTAGCTGCTCAAAGATGGTTGATGATGATGATGAAGAAGATACATATTACTAATGATTAATCATCGTTCCGAAATGGAATATCCGAAATTTATGTATGTTTCAGTACTCACTGACTACTGACCAGCTGGACCATTTTCCACTTTTCAACACTACTGACAAAGTTCATGCACCCTTAAGAAATGTCGCTTGGACTGAAGGACGAAATTATTTTTGGACGGAATCTCTTTAGTCCCACAACAAAAGCTTGTTGGGTGCAGGACATTCTTTTTACCTACATACTTTTATTATGTTTATTTTCATGAATGACTGACTGACTGTAGAATATGGTCCAAATGATTCCCTAAAATCAAAGCCATATTTTATCACTGACAGAAAAACACTAAAATAATACAGTTTACAGATCAAAATAGATTGATAATGAGTCATTAAGGTCGTCATCATAATTGTAGATTTTTACAGTTTGCTTATCGAAAATATACTTAAAAATCATATTTATGAGACAGAATAGTATTTGATGAATTTGTTTTCTTATTTAATTGGGTTCATTTTTTTGGAGGTGTTTCAGTTGGGTTCACCCAGCCTAATTGATATTGTGCAGGGAAAAAGAAGGATGCGGGTAGAGTCCGTGAAACCAACCTTGTATCAGTCTTTACTCGGCTATTGAATTTAGTAGCCGGCATGTAAATTTAGATCCCTCGGAGAGATCAAAATTTGGATGCCGGCAACTAAATTTAGTAGCTGAATAGAGACTTTCTGTAGGCAAAATACTGAAGATACTGAGTCTACATTTGCGCACTTTTTGCCTTTTTGGGGGGTTGTCGGACACCAGAGCACGTTTCGCATAATGCAAATTTGCTCAAAATGAAGTCCATTAATGAAAATATATCTCAAAATCCGAATTTATACTACTCAGAGTTAGTGACGCATACTTAATGTGTTCCTGTATTCTCACAAAGTCCGAATTCCCGAACGATTTTGATTATTGACAATCTATTTGACTTCAGATATATTTTTGGCGGGCAGGGATTTTAAGGGGCTGCAGATATCTTTTATGTGATCCCGCGAAAACTCGTGTATACGAAAACTCGCCTTTACGAAAACTCGCCTGTACGAAAACTCGCCCATACGATAACTCGCCTTTTTAAAAATCCGGTAATTTCTATGGTAAAATAGTTATTTTTATCAAATTTTATTACCGCGAGTTTTCGTAGGGGCGTGTATTAGTATAGGCGAGTTTTCGTACAGGCGAGTTTTCGCAGGCGAGTTTTCGTAGGGCGAGTTTTCGTATAGGTGAGTTTTCGCGGAATCACGAAAACTTGAATAGCATAGAGACTATCGGATTTTTAAAAAGGCGAGTTTTTGTATAGGGGAGTTTTCGCGGAGTCGAAAATTCGCCTATACGAAAACACGTCCCAACGAAAACTCGCCTTAATAAAATTTGATAAAAATAACTATTTTACCATAGAAATTACCGGATTTTTAAAAAGGCGAGTAATCTTAGGGGCGAGTTTTCGTATAGGCGAGTTTTCGTATGGGCGAGTTTTCGTTCAGGCGAGTTGTCCTAGGGCGAGTTTTCGCGCTGCCCTTTGTTGTTAACATGTGACCGACTTTATTTATTAATACTAGATATTTTCAGTAACACAAGGTTGTAGAAGAAAGTATCCCGCTATTAATTAGAATGCACCCAAAATACTACTTTGGGGGGGGGTTAACTTGGAAAAGTCCCAAAATGTCAAAACTGTTTGATCTTCCTTGTAACCGTATTAAATTGCCTCGCAATGCCCCGGTTAATTAGTTGGTTCCTTCTACATAAGTCAATTTACAATGTTGTCGAGTTTTACAAGAAAAGGCATTTCTTTTCAATTTTACCAGTTTTGTCACCCTTTCCGCCCCCAAAATTTCGCCCCTACAATCTGCGCTTAGTTTTGGTCTTTTCTTAGGATGCAGATGCTAAATTTGCATACCAGCAGTAAAATTTATTGCAAACTTTAAAAGTTTAAAAAATTCAACAACCCGCTCTATGCCGCAATGGTAACAAGATGACTCCCACAGAGATGATTGCCAAATGACATGATTGCCACCCGGAATGATTGCCACCCGGGAGGATTGCCACCTGCGAAGATTCCCACTGGACATGATTTCCACTTCTCCTATGTTAGGTCAGGTTAGGTCAGATTAGGTGGCAATCATCCAAGTGGCAATCAGCTCGGGTGGCACTCATACGGGTGGCAATCGAGTCATTTGGCAATCATCTTTGTGGGAATCATCTGTGAAGCGGAAGCAATTAACAATCTGCATGGTACAATATCCTAAAACGTAAACTAAAAGTGCAAAGGACTTACATTCGTCACAAAAAGTGACAAAAGCAATATCAATCGTTTTTCTTTGGAGGAAGCACGAAAGCAATCGTTAAATCGATCGAAAGGAATATTCGCGTTTTACTAGGCGTAATTCCCTACGTTTTTCAAAATGCCGAAAAAATTTTTAAAAAATAAAAATGCGACATTTCTAACGGATCTGATTTCTTACCCTTCCATTATAAGATATGTCGGTTACAGAAATTGTTTCATTCAGAGTCGGATAATTTCGGATGTTAGCCCATTATACTAATTAATCGCCATCTCTTTTTTGGGTTAACGCAAGTTCTAAAAGAAGAAGAATTAATTTGCCGTGAAAATACCCAAAATTGTGGATTTTTAAGCTTTAAATTTCTGACTGCTTCTGTTTTTTTTTTCTTCGGGAGCGGGAGACGGAAACGCATTGTTTCACGCATTTTCATGCGACTGCAGGTGTACTATAGCCGTGCATGTATGATGATGATAATGACACGTCTAAAAATGTCGTGGTCACGTTTTTAAAAGTTATATTGAATAAAGGAACGCTTAAAGCGGCAAAAACCAGAGATTGTCATTTCCCGTGGGATTTAATTTGGCAATGCCTCGGGAAATAATGGGAAATAACGGAAAATAGTAAAAATTTAATTAAAGATAGCCTGAAATACATAAAAATTATTCGAGTTATGTAGGAAATAGACGTATAAACCACAATAAACACAATTAATTTCGAAATTAATACTTTTTGCGAAATTCAGTCCGCGATGGATTACCCGCATTACCGCGGGTTGAGTTACATGATGATAGTCAAAACATGTTCGCGGTGTTTTGCCGCCACATGTCAAGAAACGCTAAAATTCATTTTGCAATAAAAAATGTTATTGTAGCACCCGGAATAGGTAGAAAATGCTAATTTTAGCCTTCTAATTTATTTCGAATTGTCATGTCTGCAAATTCGCAGCTAAAAATGATTTTTTTTCGTTATTTCCCATTAGATCCTAAATTTTGAGTGGGTGGAAATCCCATTATTTCCCACACATTTTTTCACATCGTCGTCTCTGGGTTTTTCAAAGGTTTAAATTTTTACTAATTTGTTTACGTAAGATTGATTTGTTAGAGAAAATTTATTTAAATGGACTACTGTGTGATCCCAGTATCGGTTCCACGAAAACTCGGGAGTGGAAAACTCGCACTACGAAAACTCGCATACGTAAACTCGCACATACGAAAACTCGCACTACGAAAACTCGCACTACGA
>JAHZMY010003530.1:0-11612 GCA_027743915.1 Seira sanloemensis
GTTTGCTCTTACACCCTCTCAATGTTTACTTATTTCATTGGAAGTCTTTTACTCTCCAATAACAAGCTCAAGTTGGGCCAGGGAATACCAAATGGCTCGAAGGCTTTAAAAGAAGATGGGACGGCTTTTTCGGGTGAAACTATTGCAAAAAGAGGAAGGTATTTTGCAGAGATTATGCCTACAATTATGTAGCCATAAATATGATGTGGACCGTGCATGATGGCAAAAATGGGCTTAATGAAACCACCGCCAGACACACAGCTCCATTGGCATTGGCCATCATGCACACACACTCACACAATCTCTAAAGTAAGTATGACCCATCTTTTCATAACACACACAAACTTTTCCCAAAGATTCGTGATGCGGGAGAATTTGAGTCAAGAATTAGCAGTACATTCTCAGAGAGAGTTGCTCAACTTGGTTCAATTTTTGGGTGGAAGGGTCTTTGGAGGAAGTGATGAGCTGAAGCCCCTATCGTAATCCTCTGTAGCGATTTCAAGTTACACAATGCACCCTATAGCGTGAGTCAGCGGTTTTAATCAAACAAGCAAGCAGAGGGAAGGAGCATGACGACCATCATCATCATGCACCATGAGTAATGTTTATCCGGGAAAAAAAGTCGAGATTTTTGTTTTTTGAGTATTCATGAACTTGTAGAAACATTGCCTCAACAATCTCTCGGTGAAGTGCTAAGTGTCTCTCCATCCTGCGCCAGAAAATGATCCCCCACACTTACCTTTCCCTTCTCCCTCGCTCATTTCCTGCAGAAACCGCCACACCACAGATATTCACATGCTCTTGATACTCTCCATAAAATAGTACGGAGGAGGAAGAGTGTGACAACCATTAGTTGGCTAAGTGGATTTCTGCCAAACGTTGCATTGCAATCAGCTCTTGACTTGCATGTAAAGCTATCTTAAAGAGATTCCGGCGAGGAGAGGGAGCGTTTCACTTTTCTCTCAAATAATAAAAAGAGTGCATTTGTAAGTTTATTTGGGAGATGATGCTCTGGCTGCCATCGACAGAGGGAAAGCTCCGTCTGCCAAGGTCTGGAGAGAACAAGGAACACCGTCACTCCCATACAGACTCAGCGGGAGGTTACAATCTCCTCTCCACACTCTCGATATTTGGACCAAGTCAAGGGAAACTGCTGCAAAATTATTTCCCTTAAAATCCTTGAAATGATGTTCTCTCAGTCCTACAAAAAGCACAGAGCAACAACAAATTTTGTAATAGTTTTGTTCGGCTTTTGCGGTAAATATGTAGTCAGTATGCAATCATGAATGTAATCTATTCTGGTTGCACGAAATCAAACTAGTCCGGAAGGCTGGAATTGAGTCAGGCTCAGAAACGGAACGGGAGGTAGAAAAAAAACTTTATTTCAGCATTGTCACTCGATTTTATGAACCAATCATTTGAAAGTGGTTTGCCTTTGCATGACTCCCGAAACCTGGGAGAAACTTGAGAGGTTGAAGACGTTCCATGATGTGGACGCCTTTCGGTAGGTGATAATCTTACCAAATGAGCCATATTTTGGATTGTCACGAAAGGCAGAGACGGAAGATGTGAGCAGTTGAGGCGGAGATAAAAAAGAGTTGACAATACATTGCAACAGAGTTCTATGCATTTCTCATGAATGGGAAAGCATGAAGTTGAGACGTGATATGCATGTGCAACTCAGCGTGAGCTCGAGATCGTGATCCAACCACGGCTAATTTCCCTTTGATGCCGTAGTTTCTTCACGAAATTGAATCGGTGAATGACATAAGTGTCACTGACATTTAGTGAGTGCACCTGAGTTCAATATGTAATGAAATGATGAATTCCTTCCGCGAATTCCAAAATGATTTTCAATAATATATGTATTTTTGAGACTCTTTACCTTCTTAAATGTTTAGAGAGGAAAAACCACTGGTTTTAGGAATGTATATTTGAAGCATTTCACAAGATGCATTTTGCATCAAATGATTTTAAAATTAGTTGCGGTATCAACAATTATGTCATATTTGTTTTGACATTATTTTCTACCAGTTTCAAATACTTCAAAATCCTGTCGACGTGAATGCAATTAGGGTTGACATCAACTTCAGCATAACGAGATTATGAAGATGTAGTATTATTTGTAATGACATTAAGTGTCCTTTCGGGACGCAAATTTCTTGGTTACCATTTGTCCCATTCATCCTTGATCCTTGTTCAATTTCCTTTTCGATTTTCAAGCAGCCTGACAGGCGTTAAACGCCGTTTACTGTTGTGACAATCCTAATAGCGAGCAAGGAATGTATCATGGAATCATTTTAAGCTTAAATTTCATGTTGGATATGTATGTACATATATCAAATGAGGAGCAGAAACGAATTCATACACAGCGTTCTCCAAAACTTGGTCGCGGTTCTTGGGAAAAGTCAAACAGATAATCAATTCCTGATTCACGATGGAGCAGAAAACAAATAAAAACTTTTTAAAGAGAAAACCTGAGAAAAAAGTTAAAGTGAAACTTTTTTATTGGTGAACAAGGTACTTTATAAAAAAAAATTGTTGCAATGATGTGAGCGGCCAACATTATGAATTCTTTTAACTATACCCATACGTTGAATTTTCCCTTTTAAAGTGGTTATGAATTGAGGCTCAGCCATGCAGTTACAACTGACAATGAGAAAAAGCATAAATGTGTAACAACAACTGCAGGTGTGTGTATGTGTATTTGACTCAAGAGAAATTCTCTTATGCATGCTCACTCGGAAAAGTTACCTTTTTCAGACTGGAAGTACTTCCGCGCATATATGTATATTACTAAACAGTTCGTATATGAAATCATTTGAGTGACCCGTGTTCTCAGCGTGAGAACATCGACGAGAATCGAAAAGGGATGATGGTCAAAGCGAGGGAGAAGAAAACGTAACTCGCATTCTCAATGGTTTCCACGATCATAGCGTCCGCGTCACCTTTGCTTTTCTGTGACCGGCGTAAGGAACAAAACTTCAATTCATGTCAGATGCAGGGAGACTACTCAAAGTCAGGAGGAGTGGAAACATCGGGAAATGATGGGAAACTTGAGATACAATCAAAACATGACAATATTTTTCCATGGAAATTTAATCTGCGTCAGGGCAAGATACATAAACCATGCTATATATTCAGTCTTGTAAAAATTTTACGTATGTATACTTTTATCCATTTCCTCGTAAAGCTAATAAAAAACACACCCTACTTTGACTTGATGAAACCTTTGCAAACCTAGGCAAAATTGTGGCGTTTTATGTTGTTTGAATATGCTACTGCAGGAACTATTGCAAAAAATTATCTGTGAAAAAGATTATTATTGTATGTTTTGCCGGAACTCGTAAAATCTATGAGCTCAATCTTAATGAAAAAGCCTCAAGCTGCCTAATACTCCATTTTCCGTTCGTATTTGTACACGAACTTCCTGAGCACTAAACGGGAACTGCCTTCAATTTTTAGTGGACAATTGGAATGCTTATAAATAAAAGCACAAATTCATTATTGTATTCAAATGGAATGTTTAGCCAGGAGAGCTGGCTTTGCTACGATGCTATCTAATCAGCAAACTAAACATTGTGAAAGCTGTTGACGAGAACGCTTACGCACGTGTGCACCCCGACCTTTCGTAATTGGCTATATGGCTCTTATTTTATCGGAGAGGAAAGCCAATTCCATCTCATTTTTTTGGTTACAAATATATTATACAACAATATAAGAGTTGCAATCACGTTTCGACTCCTCGTTTCAATGGCAATTCAGCTTTGAGTGGCATTGCAGATTTCAAGAGAGTTTGAAAATTGCAATGCCTGAAGCCACTTGAAATGAATAAGGTGCATTATTGTTTGATACACTACAAACTCAAGTGATATAAAAGAGAACTCCAACTTACAAGCTTCCATCAGGCTAAATAGTGAGCAATGATAAAAAGGATTTTAATGAGTTTCTCGAATTTCAATTGTACTAGCTGCACGACTAATTAAAGCCATGAGCTAATGGCCAAATTTCTAATCCTTTCCAAGTATCAGCATTTGAACCATTTGGCTGTTGGCGAATGGAAATACTAGTTTTTGTTATCAACTTATGGCGTTGTCCCATCATTTTTTTCCTATGGCACTAATATAATTAAATGTTTGACCGAGATTTCTTACTAATTAATTGTACCATAGTTGATTTTTTTTTCAAACTGGAGAAAAAACGCACACATATTTATTTGCAGGTCAAATTTTTACAAGGACTCGAAATGTACGAAAACAAGCACTCTAAAGTTTATGGGAAGTGCAACTGATGTGGAAACTCAAAATAATGCTTTTGATTAATTGGATGACTCTAACTCTTTTTCTATATAAGGAAAGCTGATTCGGGGTCTAAAGCTTATATTTAGTGTTGCTACTATAGGCATACCCATCTTGGATCTTGTTATATGCAGTTTGCATCAATAATGATCATGGCTTAAGTCTCTACACTTTATATTCGAGTTTTTTTTGCGAATATGCCATAAGTATTTAAGTGAGAGTGTATATTTATGTGAGTAAGAGCGTCCAAAGTCTTGCAATCCATGCCAATGAAATGCTGTAAAGTCAGCAATCAAAGGCAATTCCATTTTTGCAATGAGGGCACGTTTCCCTGATTTGGAATGGCATGTTCATAAGTCCCATAAAAGTTGTCAGCGGGACATGCCGAAAAAATACAGTTTTTTGGGTCGTCTATTATTGAAATAAATTTTACACGTTTCATTTTACGAGCAAAACTATTCATGCATGTAAAGATATATAGCTTTTTCTGTACTTTCTGTCCCTCCACTTTTGTGTGTGTGACTCCAAAGTTATCTTTGTGTGTGAGAGAAAGAGAGAGAGAGAGAGAGCGAGTGTCTGCCTGAGTCTATCTGCGGAGCTATCTCTTTCCGCCTCTCCCTCCAAGCAAACAACTGTTGTTGGCTGCATAAGTAGTTGTGGCATGGTACTCAAGGGATTTAATTAAAACTTTTTAGTGATGGAGCACATTCCTGTGGGTCATAAAACCGCAACCTCAGGTGACTACTCCGACGCGATTATAATTTCCCCCGTCAGTTCTGTCACGGTGTCGTGTGATTCCCTGTTAAACTCGTCCAGTGGGACGACATTATAATTTGAGGGGAAAAAGTGGAGTTGCAGAGCTTCTCCAGAAGAAAGTGGAAGGAGATGGTGCGGAATTGAAGTACCATTCTTATATAGTATTATAATATTATAGCAGTCGCAGCCTCAGCATGGACGTGCTATGGACATGCAACTCATTATATTTTAATTTTGATGCCATTACCTGAAATTATGCATGACAAGGGAGATTACGTGGAGCAGACAAGGAGTAAAAAAATGGGGAACATGTTACACGGGCTGTGAGGGAAGCAAGCAGAGCTTATTACGAGATGGGAGGTACACAGCATCATTCAAGATGATCTTTCCCTCTCCTCCATAAATCCGTCCTAACCTCTCCACCAATAATAATAGTCTTGTTGAGTGCAGACAAAAGGGAGCAGTGAAAACAGGATATAATTTCATGGAACGCGGTATTCCCTTTCATAACAGATTTTTTTGTTCCCCCGAATTTTTATGATGTATGTTTGCCAGCTCCTTGTACCTGGGCACATGGCCATGCGAAAAGAAACAAGGAGCATACGTTGGCCTATGCGCCGTGTTGCCTATAATTCCTTCCCTCTTTCTCTACACCCATTATAATTTATTTGCTATCACAAATGTAATTTGATAATGGGGAAGGATGAACGAGCAGCAGGTAAAAATACACATGAAATAGGAGTCATATGGCTGAGCAGTTTCCCATTATTGCATTATGCCACCTCCTTTCGCCTTCCTCCTGCAGAGGGAAAAAATGAAAGGGAATGTGCATGATTGCCTATAAAATAGTGACCTATTGTTAATATGATCACCGCGCTCTGAATAGACAAAAAAAATCCCCGAGATTTTGAAACCGTGGAATGGAAATTTTTGTATGTAAATACGAAGCGAAGAATTATTAGTTATTTCACGCATTGTTATTACGATGATGAGCATGCATACATTATATCATATTATAAAAATGGATGAAGCGACGTGGGAAAAAAAGGAAGTGAAGTTGGAACAATGACGCTGGTGATGTTGATGATGGTGGTGGTTGGCTGGTTGGGTGGAAAATCCAATTCTCTTCCACTGCACACAGCCTCTTCTTCTCTCTGCCTGTGAGGGAGCACATTTTTCCAGAGGACGCGAGAGAAGAAGGTAAGTATTCCATAGCTCAAGGAGAATTTCCCGGTTTTTTTTACAGCATTTGCGATTACGATGAAACAAGCAAAAAAAAATGTAAATGATGTGGGGAATAGATCTTGATGATAATAATCTTTGAGCTTTCTCGAAAGAGGAGAAGAGCGGCGGAAAAAGAAGGATGATATAGATCAAGGCAGAAGAGGAGAATGAAGGGGAAACCAAAAAGAATACTTTGGCGGTTCGTTTCCCTGAGTCTCATCGCAAGGTTTCTCAGGCCTCCTCGTCCCTTCCTTCTGTGTGCTGATCATGTAATCTATATACTATACACTGAGCTGCATAAAAATAAGGTGTAAGACGTTAGGGGGAAAATGAGCTTGTTTCTTGACATCTCTCGCCCTCTTCTTCACTAATCACATTTTTCATAGCGTGTTTGCTCGAATGAATGGAAGGAAAAAAAATGTATGCAAAACGCACATTACCTACGCAAATTACTCAAGGCAGCAGCAGTGGTGTGAAGGTGGTGGTAGTAGTCACGAGCGGGAAAATGTGGGGGAAGGACTTGTCTCTGGGAGTCGTATGCGTGGACTCAGCGAAAAAAATAACGGTCTGATTAGAATAATGGCTTATTTTTTGCCGGTGTGTGAGCACAACACTACCTGAAGGAAGATTATATTACACGCTATCTGCTCCATTGTGATGCATGTCATTGGTGAAGCTATTGCGAGAAAAGTTCAAAAAGTTTTTTTTATTCTTACGAGCATAATTTTTTTATCTCATTCCGTTCATGTCACTTTTTTGAGATTCGATAAGCTCATTTCTGTCGCATGCTTCAACACAATGGCTTCAAGCTTCTCATTTATATCATGTCTACCTTGACAATGAAACTAAAAGGAATGTCAAGTAATTCTCCGTTTTTTCGCCGTCTCATAATTTCATTTTTTGAAGACATGATATCGCCTAGTATAAGACCCGAGAAAGGATTGAATATGAATAGGAAAGACCGAGTTGATATAAGGCTTTCTTGTTTTCCGCTTGGCGACAAGGGACCAGCTCATCCGTAGCATTAAAATCTGTGTGGAAGAAGAGCGTCAGCAAAATTTTCCCTCAGAGGTTATTATTTCACTGTTCAATTTCTTTCTTATAACTGCGCGTCTGTTTCAAACCCAGCACAATAAATAGAGTCTACAATAGAACGGCTCTTCTTTTTTCTTCTTCTCCAAGTTATGCTCCCAAACTCGAAGACGGGAGGAATTGAAAGATATGAAACCGTAATTTTTGACATGTCACTTGTTCTTTGTCCAATAATGATGATATGATTACAATATAACTATATTTCTCCCCCTTTTTGCAAGGAAAAGTGATGTAACGAAGATTGAATGAAGGGAAAATGTGATACGCATCAATTTCGGTTATGGGAAAGTACAAGCTCTTTCCATTTCCCCGTGTTTTTTTACTGATTACCTATAAATGAATCAAAACGACGATGGTAAACACAAATATCATGAGAATACGCGTATAGCTACAATACACGGTCATCAATCAGAGTAAACTGTATTAAGTTTGAAAAAAGTGTCGTCAAGAAAAAATTGTGAATGATTGAAAAGCAATATAAATAAAAAGTAGAGAGAGAGAGAGACATACACACAAAAAGAGGCCATATCATTATTTGTCGTTTGATTTCTCTTCTTGGGTATTTTCTCCTCTCCTTTTTAGCTTGATGTCTCTCTCCATTACATTTGACAGATGGTGTACTCCCATTATTCTCAAAAAGATGGAGAGCTGTTGGAAAAGGAATGAGAAAAAGTTCTAATTTCTGAGGGGAAAGAAGTGAGAAGAGAAGATGACTGGATGAAAGGCGAGTAGTGAGAAAGAAAGGAAAAAAAAGTTCTATAATGATATAAAGTTGAAATGATTGTTCCCACTTTTCTTGTTTGCATCATTGCTTTCCACTTTCGTTTTCCTTTTTATCTTCTGTATTCATCACCTTCTCCCAGAAAGGAAAATTCACCTTGTTCACAAGAAACAGAAAGAAACTTCATCAATATGGGCTAAATTGGAACGGGATGACTCGATGACATAAACATGCATTTCACACCAGCACACGATTTTTATTTAAAACGTGTGTTGTGCCAGCAATCTCCCTTTCACCTTGCTTTATCAGGGGCGACGAGTGCGGGATATTTGCAGAGAAAGTTTGAAAACGAGTTGTACACTATATATTGCTGTGGATGGTGGGCTTATTCCACGGTCTCAATTCAAATCTTGAATTGAGAGAAGCAGAGTAGAATAAGTTCAGGGAGAAATGACGCATAGGTAATGGTGAAATTGGCGAAGAAGGAATCTTATATAACAAAACATTCCTATCCAACTGCTGGAAAGTATCGCGAGAAATGCTGCCTCAGTAATAAAAAATCTTACTTTTAGATTCGTTTTAATCCTTTGCCTTTTATATAGTCAAACCATGCATTAAATAGAGGAAAAAAGGTTGGAATACATCAAAGAAATTTGATGTTTGTAACGAGATGGAATAAGTTGAAGGCTGACTTTTTTTCGTCTTTTTGACGTGAATACATTACGCTGGAATTTTCCCCTGCTTTTTGGGAATTTCTCATTTTAACTCTTAAAATGGAATGTGTAATTGTGTACAAACAATAGTCGATAAATTTCTGTGAAATCAACGCCTCCTCACGGATATCATCAATCAGATTCGAAGAAGAAGACGATGACAGGGAGTTGAAAAGTGGAAAGGATCTGAGCAAGTACATAGTGTCAATATATTTTCCTAAAAACGAAATATTTGTCTGAAATTGGAAAAAAATGTCTCATGCAAATCATCCCCATCCATTTCCCCGTGCATTACAGTCATCGTAAAATGTATCCTTCTTAGCAGCGAACATGTTGTAGATCATCAGTGACGGTCGTTGCATCACACACACTTCTCCCATCAAGCACATTTATCGTCATCGCCATCTCCATTGTCATGTCTCTTCCAAGTTTGCTGAACCCCAAAGACAAAGTTTTCCTTGATGATCTCCGAATGTAAAAGGGTGAAAAGATGTAAAGACAAAGGCTTTTGACAGTTAAGACCTGTGTAACATGAACACGGATGCATATCAATGGCATATAGATTCGCTTTGTGTGTAGTACATGCGAAGCTAAAGTTAAGTCATTCTCATCACCACCACCGCACTTTCAGCTGGAAAAGCAACACTTTTCGTGTTGATAATGTATATTTGCAACTTTTAGTTTTTTCGCTTTCCCTTTCCTGAGTTTCACTTTTCTTCAGAATGAAGCCTCCTTTCATCGGTGCAAACAATGGGCTTTTATTCTCACTCAATGTGAGAACGTCGTTGTAAGAAAATATTGAAAAGTTAGCATTAGCTCTTGTAGCGCTGCCAAAAATAAATTTTGAGAGGCGAAGAAATGTATCCGTACTTTACTTGATTTCACTGCAGAAAGCCGATGTCTTTCTGTGGACTCTACTGCTTCAGCCTATACTTTGAGTCAGAGAACGACGTCTTTGTCTCATGAAATAGTTTGATGATGACGAGATGACAGATACATTCTACTGCCCTTTAATTCCTTTCATGTTCAGCTCTGAGGAGTACATCATATCTCGCACTGTTATACTACACAATCCAAAAAGTCAACCGCATCCACTTTAAAACCACTCTTTCACCTCAAAATTGAAATTTTTTCAATCTTCATAGCAAAAGCAGAGTAGGCTAATGGCATTTGCACCTACATTTAAATCACTGATATCATTGATTCGCCAAATAATAAATCTCAAGTGTCGTCAACTGGTACCAACAAATCAACCCAAAACTCACCCAGTTATCTTCAGTAAACACGTCCTCTGCACAACCGAAATACAAAACAAAATAGTGCTTTCTTCTTAGACGTGTGGGGCTCAGGAAAAAATATTATTATGGATGTGCATACACGCACACCAACCAAACTTATTTCAATTAGTTATAAAGACGATATTGAACAACAATTTTTGGCACCCAATAAATCAGGCAAGTTTCGCAGCTGCAATTGACAAGACAGTTAAAGAGAAAATAAAAAGCTCGGAGGAGAAAGGGGAAGCCAAAATTGTACTTGATGTTGGGCATACATATGTATAAAAAGTCCATATCACGAAGGGAAAGCGAAGCGGCCTCCAGAAAAGTCTATTCGTAAGGATGGAATAAAACGGAGGAAAGAGAAAAAAACTGCGTGCCAAGAAGTTATTTTTTTCTCTCCCCAAATCTTGCATATTTGCATGTTTACAAGCATAGTCAATGAATAGAAAATATTGGCGGAATCGCCTACTCTCCCCGATTTACAACTACGTAGTAAAAGCTCTGCACATCTTTTGATTTCGTTAAATCTCAGTCCTGTAAATACTACCTGATGTTGGCAAGTACAAAACCACAAAAGGTGCAGTTATGTGGGATACAGGTCCCTGCAGAAAATTGCGACCAAAGTATCTTTTTGCTACAATGTTAACCATTCAATCCAGTAAAATGGTAAGCTCCTCTTCATATATGGAACCAGGTATGTGCAGATCCTTGTTATGTATACGTAGACATTTTAAATAAATTATCTTATTATATCTTGTGAGCATAAAAAATTTGTGAGATTTTCTTAATAAATATAACTGGTCTACACGTCTTTGTAAAAAGTGGGACTTAAATGACCATGTGCCTTTCCTATTTTTAAATGTCCAAGTAATGTACTTGAAATGAAGGTAGGTGTTTTGCTAACATGGAAAGTATGATTTTGATATATTGATGCACATTTTGGTGTTTAACAAAATTGTGAAATTGACTATTGCAAAGTAAAGAATTTGCCGTCTCATCAATGAGAAAATGATTTTTCAGCTAATGAACCTGTTTTTAATACTCTTGGATTCGAACCATTCGTTGGTTTTCATTTGAAATTAAGTGCATCCATTTGGATTTAGACAATAAAGAAGGATTGGTGAAATACTGAAACTAAAGCAGTTGCATATCTAAATAAACTGAAGAAAATGTGTTATACACTGCCTAATTTAGAATATTCTCTCCTTTAAATTTTGAGACAAGATGCATTGGCAATTCTATTTTTACTCTTTAATGAAAATGCTGTAATCGCTTTCAAAAGCACGTTCCCACTCATCCCATACAGATGTTTGGGAGACATGAGAGAACATGCCTTCCACTCATTTTCAAGGAACTGAAAGTAGAATGTATATTTTTTCCTGAAATGAAGTGAAACCTTGACGAATTTTTTGACAAAGCTGTATTTATGTACCTAGTAGACTCAAAATGCATGTCCTCAGTTTAAAATGAAATTGTAGTTGCTGCTTTTATTACAGCATCAAGAAACTTAGCACACAAATTACCTACA
>JAHZMY010003531.1:0-10663 GCA_027743915.1 Seira sanloemensis
CTTCCCCCTTCCCGCTGACCCGGCCCTCGCCTTCCCGGTAGCCTGGCTACTTTGCTACAGAACTTTTCGTATGCCTGCTGGAATGTGACGTTTTTAATTGCGCACATGTACTTGTTGAAAAGCGTATGTAATGTTCACTCATCTATCTCACACTCCAGAGTCAGACGCAAGGCCTGCCACTCATACATAAAGTATATTGCTCGTGTGTGGTGCTTATCAAGGCTTATCAGTTATTTTCTATAAAAAGCTGAAAACAAAAACAAATAAAATGTTGTTCTCCATGCATAAGCTTAGCCTGAAGCGTGTATTAAATCGAGGAAAACATGTTTGTTATAAGGGTGACATTAACGTATTTTGTTTAGATAAGTTTTACACAGCAGCGTCGGTCGACACCGGCTCTTCCTTGAATGGCACTGTATTGATTCCATATATTATCCTATGCGATTGAAGGATTGAAATATGAAATATGCGAAAATGAGTTTTTCGATGCCTGAGCACGCTTTTAATGAACGCATAAATTAAGTGGAGCAAAAATATACACACAACCCTTCCTGCATTATTATGCAATGAGCAAGATTTTTGTACAGTTGGATTCCAGCAGAAACCTCAGAGTTGCAGTGTGTAGTAACAGCTTTTAATAAGTTATGTAGGAAAGATGAATTAAATTCCATCGTGTCGCTTTCTGCATCTCAAATTATGCACACATGTCATAAAGAAAAGTGTTTGTTACTCTGTTCACAAGTTTTTATCCAACTTTTGTGATACGAATTAGTTTTAAAAATTATATGCATTGAAATATAATTTACTTTTTTCACTTGCTAATTCTTTATTTGGTCCGTGTGTCAAGTTGTCAATTGTATTGTGATTGAAAGAACATACACGTGCACCCTTTCCAAGTGGCAATTGAACATTGAATTAGGTATTTTAGCAAAAAATGACTGAAATGAATAACTAATCAAACATTTGTTACGGTTACATGTAAATTCATTGTCTAATCTAAGATTTCATTTCATATGAATTTTCAGTGTTCGGTGTGGTGTGTCACCTGAATGAGGCAGTGACTGGTGGCGCAGCAATTGTCAGAAATGCTGAATATCCCCTGTACCCGCAGTAATCGTCGGATGTAAAAATTGCGGACTGAGTGAGAGTACAGTGTGTGAGAACAATGCAAGTGGGCTAAGTTGAAAGATGTCTAGTGAAGTGGAAAAGGTGCACCACCACCACCATCATCATCCTCACAGTCACCATTATGAGCCAGCACAAATTGCAGGAGATTTCCACGGCAAAGACAGTGCCGAGGAAGACGAGTACCTTGGGGAGAGGGAGGGGGACGCGAACAATGCCAACTGGAAGACGACGGACGAGGAGGACAATATCGAAGATGTGAGGGAAAAGTATTACTCTGAAGATGGGCAGGGAGGGGAATTTGTCGAACTCGCGTCGCGTCCCGTACGCTGGTTGGACACGGATGAAATCTCGTTGGACATGCAAGATGAGTACGGAGACCCATCTGAAGACTGGAACACGCCCATGCCTCACCCCCTATTTTTCCAGCGTCTCGACTCGGAGGAAGTGGTGTACAAGGTGGAGAAGAAGAAATGCAAATTCATTGGGAAATATGTTATGGGTGACCTCTTGGGAGAAGGGAGCTACGGGAAAGTGAAAGAAGCCCTTGACTCAGAAACACTAGTCCGTCGGTTAGTAGTAAACACCACAAGCAATAATTGGATTTATTTAACTTTGTACTTGATTCTGTCTTGCATAATATGCATTTTGTATGATTTCCAGTGCCGTAAAAATAATAAAAAAGCGAAAGCTGCGAAGAATTCCGAATGGGGAGCAAAACGTCGAGAGGGAAATTAAATTATTGAAACGACTTAATCATCCAAATGTGATCAAGCTGATAGAAGTTATGTTTATTGAGGAGAAGCAGAAAATGTACCTCGTTCTGGAGTATTGTATCGGTGGGTTGCAAGATGTGTTAGAGATTTCACCAGAGAAAAAATTTCCGATTTGGCAGGCCCACGGGTGAGAGATCTTTGAATTAAGCGCTTAGATTAGATTATCTTTAGGACTTCAATTTATTCTTACATTTTTAACCTTTTCCATTGTATATACTTTGTTAATAATTTTGGTTTAACAGTATGATGGTTTGATAATCAATCACGAATAAAACTTTCACCTCGCTTACTTTTTAGGCAATCGACCCATACGCACCCGATGATACCTGCTACACATCACAAGGCTCTCCCGTGTTCCAACCCCCCGAGGTAGCAAACGGTGTTGAAAGTTTTTCTGGATTTAAACTGGACGTTTGGAGTTCCGGTGTTACGCTGTAAGAAAAGTTTAAACTTATTTTACGCTGTTACCCTTTTTTTGTGATTTCTCTTTTGATTCTCGCGTTACTTACTGGATTTGAATTGTTTTCAGATACAACATGACGACTGGTAAATATCCCTTCGAGGGTGACACAGTATTTCTTCTGTTCGAGAATATCGGGAAAGGGGTGTTCACGATTCCGGAAGAAGTAGATACTCTGCTAGCAACTTTAATTAAGGGCATGCTTGAAATTGATCCCGAGAAGCGCTTGTCAATCCAAGACATTCGTCGAGATGGGTCAGTACATAAATAAAATTGCAAATTATAAACTAATATAACAAATTAAACGGGATATTTGTTTTGTGCCTATTTATGTTTAATGAATATGTGGCTGATTTCACAGTTGGTTTCGAAAGCATCATCCTGTAATTGAAAGAGAACGAATTTGCGTCAAGCCAGAGAGGAGAAAAATCAGTGCGCTTCCATATATTGAGTCCTATTTGAAAGGTTCGAGTGAAGACGTTCTCGAAGAGCAGTACATTACAGCCACCGAACGAGATTTTCAGTTCCTTCAGCATCTGGGTAATTCAAAATAATAAAACGACTAATTTTTTAAACTGCTCAACTTGGGATTTGTTTAGATATGTATGAACTTTGTTCTTTGTTAACGTCTTGTCCGTTCTTTCTTTTTGGCTTGGCGTGTCCCTGGACTTCTTTTGGCGTATTGCATGCAGAGGAGAAAGGCTTGAGTGGAACTGAGAGTGCAACAGCTACAATAACATCTGGCTCGCTGAGACGCAAATTATTTAAAACAACTGTAAATAGTCATAATAATCCTCGCAGTAGTAACGTCAACGGGTTGCATGTCACCGTTGCTGGTCATGAAGAAAGCTCAAATCTTCCAACGCCCACGCATACAGGTAGACAATCTGTATGGAGACGGTCTATTCACTGTATTCGAAAGTTTCCCATTTGTCGACAAACGTAGTACTGAAAGCGGAGTAAAATTATTTTCAAAATTCAGTTGTTTTTTTATTCGAAAAGCATTTATTTTCTAAATATAATACCAAATTCATGCCAAGCGGAAAAGTCATTTTAAAGTAGGTTTCGAAAAGCCTTGGACAAGAAACTTTTTTTTTGGTTCCTGTATGGAATTTGTGAAAGTTGCAAAATGGAGAAAACGTGTGTATTTATGAGCTTTACGAAAGAGAATCTCTTATTTGATTTATGTGAGGATTATCTCTGAAAGAAAATATGAGTATCATCAGGTAGGGAATACTAAAAATGTTTGGAAATATAATAGTTAAAGTACCTTATCACCAGCTAATTAACTTTTTCAGGGAGTTGCAAATACTATAATTTATTTAAGTAAATCAAATGGACTTTAGTGAAAATATGGTACAAACACTTACGAAAATAAGATTCGAGAAAAAAATCAAAGAAAGGCATAAGCACTCACACAAATGCCTGTACTGTCTCATGTGCGAAAGGGTGTAAAAATAATATCTATTTGTAGTAGTCCACGTGAAACTTTCTTGACTTTCCTTTAAACAATTATATTTACAGAAGAAGTAAGCGAAATTTTATGCAAATAAGACCCCCAACAATTGTCGTGATAATGACTTGAACCCCTAAAAAAAGGAAAGACTATGACAAAAACTCTAAAAAAGAGAAGGGTGTATTTGTTGATACATGGCTCGGTCTTTTAGATGGCTTTCGTTAGTATTAATTTATTCTTTAATAAGTCCCTTACAGAATAAAATCCCCATTTAAAGCAAATAAATAAGCTTAACTCACGTTGCCTTTTTATTCCCGGATTTATTCCAAAATGTAATATAAAAAGTCTTTTTTTGAGTTTTTTGTGATGAAAGGCTATAATAATGAATAAAATAATATTGCTTTATCGACTTTTTAAGATAAAATATGAAAAAGATTACACAACCAACACAAACAATTCAATATTCTTTGTATGACGAAACGGTGCTAATAACAATGACTGACAAGACTCACAAAAAGTTATGTAAAATATTATGGTACAATATAAACATGTAAAAATATTCAACTGTTTGATTTCCGGTTTGGTTACTCCATGTATCACTCGGATGTTTAAAACATGTTTTCACTGTACACAAAACATTAAGCCAGTTAATCTGTCCACTGATTTTTGTTCTTGTTTTAACTAAGAAAATGTCTACAGATATAAGTCAACAACAAACTATCTGTTAAACACTACAATATTTTTTAAATTCGAAATATGACAATTTTTCAAATGCCCTTTTTTGATCTTACAACAACTTTGAAAATGAACCAACCAAAAAAATAAGTCTTTTTGTATACACCTCGAATCAATCAGTGTACATTTACGCATTTACATACATGCAGGTTTTATAAGAAACAGTTACTGGACCCGGTGACTGTATTCACAAAAAAAGGATTATTCCTGCAGGAACTTTTTAATACTTTAAAGACGGTATTCGGAAAGGTAAAAAGTGATTATTATACTTTCTCCTACGGCTTCCACTTTTTCAGACGCTTCCACGATATCGTATGATGCTATCCAGGAGATGAAAAAAATATCATTGAGGTTTATAGAGATCAATTATGCGATAAAAGATTTTTTCTAAGGTAAATAAGTCAGAGCGATGTATAGCTGTTAGATTTAGATTTTGGCATTTGGACCTAATATAAAAATCTGAACAAGGTTCTCATTCGTGAAGCCCAGATTTCCTTTATTTATATTTTAAGAAAAGTAATTTTTGTCTTCTGGTCGAGAGAATCCCAGAAGCGAAAGCCTTCTTCTCATGCATTTTGTTACCATTTGTGATTCAAGAAGTGTAGAATTTCTATATTAGTTTAACTTGTGATTGTTTCATGTATTATTGCCATTATCTATTTGTTGGAGGAATTACATGTAGCTTTTAGGAAGAACGCAAGACTGTACGCTTCACATCGATCGATTTCACAGGTTCAGATACAGAATTCGAAAAGGCCATAATCTATAGCTGTAATTTATCTATGTTAACTTTAGCTTATATAATCTCAAATAACTTTCATTTGAAGCAATACACTGTCTGACAGTAGAAAGATAGAACGCAAAAAATAAATGATAATATTTAATACAAATGATGTGCTGCTACAGCTTTTTCCAGGACGTTTCGCAACGAGCGTTTGAAATTTGTGGGCGCTCTTCAACTCCTAAAATTACTAGCCATAATATTTTGACAAGAAATTATATAGTCCTCTGGATGTAAACCCACGACGGTAATTGTATGCAGGTACATACTTTAATAGTAATATTTAATCCCAGTCGTGATGAGTAAAAAAAAACTCTTCCTGAAACTTTGTACATACCTACTTTCACCTACTTACTATACTGATGCTGGCATTTGTACCAAAAAGGGAATACTAATGTGCATCTGGGAGTTCCATCCTCTGACACGACTTCCTGCAAAAAAAATCTCTTGCAAAAAGTCGGTGTCAACATGTTCCTTCTTGACTTGTGTGTGTCTGAGAGTTGTAATAATGGCATTAATACTATATGAGATGTATTTGCAATTTCGTAATATTTACCTTTACAAAATTAGTAATTTTATATAAAAAATACAACTGTAGCTGAGCCTAAGGATAAGATAGGTATTGAATCCAATTTTAATTTAGGTACTGCCTCTCGCTTCCTCAAAAGAAAGACGGAGTGAAATAATAATAATAAAAAATGTCCCTTCAAACACAAAAAAACTGACACGACAAAACCACTACTTTAGCAAATATTATTAGGTACTATATAAAAATGTTGTTAATTTTTTGTTGTTATTTCAGTTAATGTAATGTGATTGTACTTTGTGGTTATGTAATAATTATCTGACAAGATGTGTTTTTCGAAGCTATATACATGATTCAAAATATTATATACATTCGAGATATATTTGCATCGCAATTGATCACGAATAAAAAAAAAGAATTTCTACCGACTCCAAACTGACACGTCTTTTGTAAATGATTGTAGAAGGTGGTTTTCACGATGTACAAAATTCTCTACCTTTTTTACGAACATTTTGAATGGCAAAATTGATTCACTCAAAAAAAAAATTACGCAATTTTTCGTCTCAAGCAGAAGCATGTAATCAGCTTTTAATTTGTATCACTATCACTCGCGTATGGCTTTTGCTATGAGCACCTGCGCCTTATGAAGGTATTTAAATGGGCAATTATATTACTACATTCACATTTATGATTCATTCGCAGAAAAAAATATATATTCATTTTTTTCAGCATATTAAGATCTATAAAGTAATCTTGTACTAGTCCATTCTTTTCGCATTTACGCACAATGGATACGCATATCTTTGTAAATTGGCGAGCCAAAAAAAGTCTTTAGGTATGTAATTTAAATTCATGTACCTATCTCGTCAAACGTGTATTGACAATAAAGGTCCTTTCCCATCTTCCACACGGCGATTCCAAAACAGTTATGTAAAAAAGTTGAGAGCGGCTGTTGTAACGTCTCTGAAAGCATATATGCGAAAGATACCCATAAAAAACTGGCGCAGATTCGGCAACAATTTTCAAAACCACACAAAAGCAGTCTGGCTAACTGACATAATAAGTAAGGTCGACTTGGTAAAGTCATATCGCACACAACACACAAAGGCTTGAAAAAATGGTAATTCAATCAATGTGTGTATATGAACAATAACTACGATTAAAGCGTATTAATAAATTTGTGTGCGCATGTACATATGTACATACATACACACATTTGAAATATAGGTACATGTGCGCAATATTTATGATTATGTTGTAGCATTTTGGTGTATTTCACTCCACATCTTTAACTCATATTATGAGAGTTAGCTAGAGATGTTTTTTTTACTTAATTTCGAACGCGAAGTAGGACAAAGTGGTCAGTCGTGAGGTAAAAGAGAGGAGCAAGTGGCTGACAAGTTCTCTGTCATACATTTCGGCTTCATTCAGACTCTGGCTGAGGACGTACAAGGAACAAAGCAGAGGAGGGGAATCTCTGTCTCTCTCTTACACACACACAAGTTTCGAAAAAGAAGGAATCGAGCAGCGCCTGAATCCTAATCAAAGTGTGCAGTCTAATCTTTGATATTGCACCTTGTATCCCACAGTACTGAAACAGGTATTAGGACGGAACATACAAGGTGAACCTGCCGCGCTCACATACTTACTTTTTTTCGTATGGTACAGTAACAAAGAAAAAAAGTTAATGGTGGTAGGGATAATATACATAGCCCCCTGTGATAGCGATTTCATCGGTGAAGTGTGGAGCCGATTTATGACGCATGCAGTTTCCCGAGTTGAGAAAAAAAGAATTGCCACCACTCTTTTGGATTGACATCTCATTTGAATTTGTAATTTTGGAGGGGATTTTGACAAGTCTCATCAAAAAAAGTGTGATACATATATCTATATTTACTTATTTATGTTTATTTAATATGCGCTCTTCGGCATTATCTCCCTTTCGTGCTGGAAGCCAGAAGAGCTAGGACTGAATGAAGGCCATGAAGCTGCTGAAAAGCCCGTCCAGGTGTAGAAAGAAGAAAGTTACGTGTGACAGTTATCAGCATCGTAATCAGCACAGGAGATTACCCTGAAGTCTCCAGAAAAAAATAACTTTTTTTCTCCAGGAAAAATTTCCCCCAATTTCGATTTCGTGTACAGTGCACCTTGTTTAATTGTTACTCTTACTTTATCTTTACCCTAAATTTCTGCGGGGAAAGAGTCTAAAATTAGTGCAATCTACAGGAATTCACAGATTTGATTCTGGAAAAAATTACTAAAGTTTGTACTAAAGTGTTCCCCATACTCTTGAAAACTCGTTAAGATGATGAAGACACCGCTTGCCATCATTTTAGGATACGTCCTTGTCATTTTCTATGGACTTCAGACGACAATTTACGAACATGTTCCGGGTGAGAAAATGGGCCAGCTTCTTTACTCTTTTAATGCATTTTCCCAAGTTTTATTTTTACATTTTAAATATTGACTTATGTAGCATTTCATTCCAATCCTTAAAGATTTTACAGCGTGGTGTCTTACAAAAGAAAGGTTGACATTATAGATTCATCATAGATCGATTATCTTGACAGAGTTCTAGTTTTCTCTCCGGTTTCAGGAGAACTTTTTATTTTTTTTCTGACTTCTGTAAAAGAATTGCACAAGGGACATGAAGGTGAATCCCCGAATGAAAACAAGATTTGTTGAGAAGTCATGGGAGATGTATGCACGTATGCAAAAAGTGGCTTTTACCCCTTGTCATTGTTCAGCATAAGGTTGCACTTGATCTCAACGACCGTTCCTTACGACTTACGACTTTAGGTTAGTAGTAGAAAAGCGATGACGTGATGATGTAAAAGTACAGCAAAGCAGTGTGCACAAACCCAAAACTGTTACAGACTTCTAGTTTTCATTCGTGCTTATGCACTGCTTACCATATGCATAGAAGTTATCGTCAATTTCAAAATTTCAATTGATTTCGATAACATGAGGCGGCCTGCAGGGTGCCTACGTATATACGTATATTCTGAATCATAATCCTGTTTACATTTTGCCCCTTTGCGAAAAAAAGGTTTAGGGAATGATGTGAGTAGTGAGTAGATGATAAGGGACTTTCTTGCATTCAATCCTGTAATGAAATAAAAACATATCCAAAAAAATCAAATATTCATGTTCGTAAAAGTTAGTAAAGGTTCCACCATTTAGTCATTTCAATGTGTGTACAAATTTGCAGCTGAATGCTGTTATGAATAAAACAAATCCGATGATTTGCATTTGGGCTTGACATGGCAGTGTGAGCCAGAAGGATTTTTTGATTATGAAGTTTTTTTTGTGTGTACCTACATTACACACGGTTGCTTCTGCTGCATCATTGCACACACACTCTCATAGGACACCAGAGTCATCATCTGAAATGACGAATTTTTTTCAGCGTTTTGCTGGCCCAGTTTTCATATATATATTTCGTTAGAAAAAATCTTGTTTGACCACCTTCTTACCTATTCTGCATCTGAGAAAAAAAATGCTAGAGCAAAAAAAAAACGCCTGAGAAGGCTATTTTGCTACGAGTGCTGTTAGAATTCGAAGTGAAGGCAAAGGTTAATGATTACCAAAATCAATTTTAATGCATTTTTTTTGGACATGATCGATTTTGATTTGAGAAAGTCGTAAAAAATGCCAGTCGGTGGATTGCACCGTGTCCCGTGAGACAAAGGTCTTTTTTCTGCATATTTAATTCCTGAAGGAATAATTAATGTCAATTGCTTATCCACAGCAACCAGAGACATGCTCCTTGAACTTTAGGATTTAACGAGGAGTGTGACCGCTGTGATTAGATTGTTTGTGGAGTGGTCCTATTTTAATTGTATGTAAATAGTTTGTCCTTGATCTTCATCAACTTGAGGGCTAGCTGAGGTGGTTGTGCCTAAAATACAATCTAAAAGTAGCAAAAGGAGGTGCAAATGGCATAATGATGCATAGAAATTATGGTGATCATTACAAGAAAAAAGGATACTTTTAGAACCTCCTCGATATATGTATCTCCTCGATATATAGAATATAGAATAATGTCAACGGCCAAACCAATCATATTTAGAAGAGATGAGAAGAGATTCCAATTATGTAAAAGGGTACAACAGAAATGGTCGTATCACTCCCGTTCACGAATTGCTAACGAATTCATGGACCTAATTTGTTTTTGGATAATGCTGTACTCGCTCGTGAATGCTGTACTTTGACTAACAAAGAATTTTCAGCTTAAAGGGGTCATACACCTCTTAGACCTTTTTTATGTGGATGCTGATTGCAAAATGGGACATTCTAGGGAATGAATGGGGAATCGAAAAGTGAATGGTAAGGACAAGGCCGTCAGCTACTCCTTCAGGTAAAAAATGGGGTAGTGGCAATGGGGTATGTAGATCATGTATTCACCACGTAACAGCGTATCCAAAAAGAAGTTTCAAATTTCTGTTTGACTCTTTGAGCTAATTGCGAAGTGTAATTTGGGAATGCATTGTAAATTTATTTCTCAATATTTCAATCAATATTCAAAATTTCAAATGCTAATGTTTCATTTGTCAATAACAATAACATTGCATGATTTTATTGTAACAATTTGTATTTATAAAGATTTTTATAATTGATATGTACGTGTTTAGGAATCCGTTCTTTGCCTTTATATTTTTTTCTCGTGAATAGTACGGAATATAACATTAGAATGACCTACTCATATACACTGCCTTCTCATATGTTTAAACGATTTTGGTTAGCAAACCTTTGCGTGCAGTTTTTAGTAGCTAATTTTTATTTTATAATTAAACTGCAGTAC
>JAHZMY010003532.1:0-20916 GCA_027743915.1 Seira sanloemensis
TTTACTTTTTTTTATTATAAATTAATTCTTGTATCCACGGGCATCAGGAAGGCGACAACCAAATCGTACATTTTTTCCTTTGCTGCGTACTTAGGAATTAAGAATACCTCAAGCTTGCTCCTGCATTTGGCTACAATAACGTCTTTGACAGCGCGACTTCCTTTGAGCATGCTTGATATGTGGTACATAAGTTGGTAATAAAATCTGTATTTTTAATAATTATGATTAAAAATAATAGGAGAATAATTTTTTAAGTGAAGTTCCAAATGAAAAAAATTGTTATGTAAACTAAACAGGCTCATGAAGTTGTAGATGTGCTATGTACGAAACTCATGACCACGTGTAAATACATTTTTAGGTTTTGGGGCAACGTAAGATTTTATTTAAAAATAAGTTATTTTCGATCTTTAAAAACAAAAAGACTAATTTCATTTTGTTTTGACTGCAGTTTGTGTGCATCATCTCTTTGTTCCTTCCTGTCGGCAGCTTTTCATGTAGCTCCATTCTAAGTAGAATCTAGTTGAAGCCTAGGAACATGACAAAAGCGACACATACCATAACTCTGATGACACATGAAAATTATTTACGATCTACAAACAAACGCAAATAAACCTTTTATTAAAGTTTCCACCGACAAATAATTATTGCCGAGAGTGACACATACTTCATGGCCACAGGAAGTACCCATTCACGTACCCAAATAGTAGAAGTCTTATGTGAAACTCAATCTGAACGCTGGGGCACCGCACAATGCGTCCCGAACTGGTCATTGTGACCTTTTTCCAGTTGTATTTCGCCCAGGCTGCTAAACCCGCAGGTATTTCACAAAAGCCAAATGCGAGTTTAAAAATATCCGAATCTTGTTTCTATATTTAATCCCAATTAAATTTACCAATGTGCAGTGAGGGATTACGAAAAGCGGTGCCTGGAGAAGCACAACAGCCTCCGAGCTCAGCACAGCGCAAAGCCATTGATGATTAGCCCGACGGTAATGGAAGGATGTCATCATCAATTATTATTTAAAAAAAGTCTTCTACGACTACCGACATATTATTTGTAAAAAAAATCAATACTTCGTTTTTGCAGTTGAACCGACTTGCTGCAGAATGCGCCAAGTACTACTTCACCCGGATCCCGGACCACTCCTGTCCCAAACGAAGAAACAAGGCGGGCGAGGTCATCTACGGCGAGAACATATTCCAATCAACGAAAAAAGCCGTCGTGGGAATGTCAGACCCCAGGGTCATCGACTACGCGATGAACGGCTTCTACAGTGAAATTTCAAACTACAACTTCAAGACGAGCGACGGCATCAACAAGACCGGGAAGTGGAGACATTTCACACAAATCGTGTGGAAAGAGTCGGAGCAACTGGGCGTCGCACTGCTGAGACAAGGGCAGAAGGTGGTGGTAGAAATGCTCTACTCGCCTACCGGAAACGTGAAGAATGAATATGCGGATAATGTTGGAGTACTCAAAAAATCAGGGGGTGCGAAGCCCAAAAGCAGTGCTCAACCTGCCAAAAGTGGGAAAGCCCCGAACAGTCCTCCGAAACCTGCCCCAAGTTCAGGTGGTATCACCAAACCTGTTAAAGCTGTTAAAGGACGGGTCCAAAAGGGTCGATACATAAGTCAAGAAGGTGAAGACGACGATACATCTAATGAAAATGATACATCTGTCGACAATGACACAAATGTCGCGGATACCGATGAAGATGAAAATGACACTGAAAGCGACGACACAGAAAATAGCAATGAAAGCGATGACGCAATTGACACTACGGCTGAGCCCGTCAAAGACGAAAACGCTGCCAAACGCGACAAAGGCTCAAAAGATTCCAAAGCCAGTAAAAGCAGAAAGCGAGTCAAAAATTCCAAAAGTGCAGAGGGCTTCGAAACCGTACTTTTTAAAGGTTTAAAACGCATCATATACGATCGTGTTTTTGGTATTAGTACTTCGTCAGAAGAAGATGACGATGACAATGACAGCCAATATGATTAGTAAAGGTTGAACTTTTAAATTTTTTACATATATACATATGTACATACATATATTTCCATTTGTCCATAAGAATATAATTTTAAATTCTCACTGTCAGAGAAACAATATCTAAGACATTTACCTAAAAGATAGTTAAAATAATTCTTTGACAACAGGGCAATACTGTCACACACTGTAATACTTACAAGAGGGAATTCTCCGCGAAATTATTTTTATTTTTAGCGTCTCAAATTTAAACCATTCGGACCTTCTATTAAACCCATCTTTTTTATTTAGGACTAAAATCGTAACAGTCAACAGTGTTTTAAATTTCCAATCATTACAATTTAATTTGAGAAATTGCTTTAGTAGTACATAGCAAAACTGTAATTCCTCGTGTACAGCTTTATTCGTCGATATACATACGATACTTTCAGATCAAGCATTGAATTATTGTAAATACATTCCCGGGTGCCTGATATTTAATGTTCCTGTACATGTTAATTTGTGGTTAAACGATAATTTAAATAGTAACTGCTTGTTGCAAAAAAATCATGAAACACATTGCCGTCCCCCGTTCAGAGAATTAACATGTATTTATTACGAAATATGTATACCTATTAAAAATGGTATTTTCTTTGTGTATAAATCAAGGTTTAGTAATTACTCAAATTTGCAAATAGAATATATTTAAATAAAACTAATAATCAGAACCATGAAAAAAATTGGCAGTCAGCAACAAACGCTCGCACTGAACTTTCAGTTTTTTCTCATTCATGCGTATGATTAATAATGATTCCCCGAGTTAAGTGTTAAATACTTCCTGCCGATGCCTTTGTCCTGCCGCATCAACCAGCAGTTGTACATATTACTCATTCTTAATTCTTACTCACACTTCAATTCATATGTAACTTTTATATCCACACTAACTAAATCTTTTATGACAAGGAGACATGTTATCACTGCCTTTGACAAACTGCGACACAGAAATATTAGCTAGAATTTGGGGATGGCACGTTGTTATATAGTTCTTTGTTAGGTCATAGGTAGGGACACAATGCGTCTCGAAGTCTTGGTTGTGACAATTTTGCAGTTCCTCCGCCACGGAGCAGCAGCGCCAGCAGGTATTTAATATTTGAGGTGATTTGTAAGCACTATCAAAAATATCATTGATAATTTCGTTTGCAAACCAATCTACATGCTATATTCTTATTCACAGTGAAGGACTACAAATTGCAGTGTTTGGAAAGACATAATAGTCTCCGTGCGCAACATGGCGCTAAGCCATTAAAGCTAAATGCGAAGGTAAAAGTTTAACAAGTTATCAAACAAAGCTTACATTATCCCAGAAAAATTATTTAGCAACCGTTCGCGATCCCTACTAAAAAAATTTACATGCTGTTATCTGCAGCAATTTTTTAATTACGGTGTATACATCAATGTAAATCATGTCAAAAATAGGTAGCCATAGAAACGCGATTTATAAATTCGAATAGCATATGTACATACATATTTACTATCCATGTTATCCCCGTCTTACAATGCCCCAAAAGTATCTGATTCGGAAGTCGATCTCCAGCAAAAAACGAATTTCGACATGTGACATTTCTATCACCACACCCACTAACGATTTTAAATATTCCCCTTAATTAAATCTTCTAATACATATTTAAATATTTATCTAGTTGAACCAGCTTTCGGCAGAATGTGTCAAGTACTATTTCAACCGGGTCCTGGACCATTCCTGTCCCAAACGAAGAAACAAGGCGGGCGAGGTCCTTTACGGCGAGAACATCTTCCAGTCAACGAAAAAAACCGTCGTGGGAATGGCTGACGCCGACGTGATCGACTACGCGATGAACGGCTTCTACAGCGAAATTTCAAACTACAACTTCAAGACGAGTGACGGCATCAACAAAACCGGGAAGTGGAGACATTTCACACAAATCGTGTGGAAAGAGTCGGAGCAACTGGGCGTCGCACTGCTGAGGGAAGGGCGGAAAGTGGTGGTGGAAATGCTCTACTCGCCTCCTGGAAACGTGAGGGATGAATATGCGGACAATGTGTCGCCGATGAAACGAACCCGGACAAATGGCAAGAATGGAGGGAAAACAACTCGAATTGGAAGGAGCGGTGACACATTTTTGAGCTAAAATGTCGATAGGCGTTTACCAAGTCAATGTATCATAATATATAATTTGCGAATAAATTAAAAAGAAAAATTTGAAATCACATAGAAATACAAGAATATACTTTTTGAGAAACTTTGAACGGATAGAATAGAATATAGCATAAAATAACGCCAAGAAAAGACGCCAGTGATTTGGATTCGGCTTTTTAAAGCACCAACACAGTTTCCTTTGTTCAATCTTGCTTAAGCGAGTCACGTTGGGGCGAAGTGAGACCGAGCGCGGTCTCCCTCAGAGAATCAAAGTCAACTTTCTAGCTTCTTTTTTGTACAACAATGTTTTTATAGCCATTATCTTTTGTTTTGGTGGGCCAAAGCCTAGAGACCGGACGCTATTTTAGCTTCTAAAGGATTGTTAAACAATTAGTGTCTAGTAATTAGAGTAGTTTTAGTATACATCATATGAGAAGGGCATCATGCCCGTTCCCCATTTAATTTGAAGATTTAAAATTATAACCCAAACCACGAAATAATAAGTCTATCTAAACTATTTTAATAAAAAGACTATATAAAAAGTAGTTTTATATCGTAAAGTGAGGTGGAATTACACAAAGTGAACTGGGGTTAGAGACGTGATGTTGGACACCCCGTCGCCCGCACACAACGACATCAGGTCGTCGAGCTCCAACTCGGCGACAGGCAGCAATGGATCCTCACCTGTTCGAAATGGCTCGTCCCAAAAGGACAAGGAAAAGAAAAAGGAGTCTTCCGGAGGTGATTCGAAATCAAAGCCACGCTCTTCCTCCCCTGCTTCCTCTGCAGACTCTTCCGTGAACACCGTGCAGGTGGCTAATATCGCTCCGCAGGTGACCAGCGACCAACTCTTGAGTATATTTGGATATGTCGGCAAAATAGTGGATATTCGCCTCTTTCCCACCTTGTAAGTGTGAAATTATTAAGTAAAGTTTATTATATAAGAATAAGAAAATTAAATTATTCAATTTTTGTATTTTAGCGACACTGGAGCCCACTTGGAGTCCAAAATCTGCTTCGTCAAGTTCCGCGAGTCCCGTAGCGTTGCGAGTGCACAGCACCTAACCAACACGGTGTTTATCGATAGAGCGTTGATTGTTACACCGTATTTGGACGGTAATAATGGTAAACAAAAGAATTTTGACCATGTAATATCTTGGAGTTTTTAAAAAATATTTCTATGACTAATGGTTGTTCAGGCGAGATCCCGGATGAATCCAAGGCGATGGAACTATTAGCTGGGGGCGGGTTCGCGGGGATTGTGGAGCCTAAACTTCCACAACACGTGTCGAGTCAGGTGAGTGGACGAATAAATACCATAGATGAATACATATTTTAATTTTAACTATATACCTAAAGGCAAATACTGTCATTAATCGGTGCTATTGTGTTTCAAATATTTACAGTTGGAAGGTTATCCGGTTCCACTGGTGATGACAACAGATCCCCACCTGGCTCAGAATAACTTGCCTCCATATCCTCCTCTGCCGTCCCCTTTGGACTCGCGCCGACTGGAGGAGATCCGACGGACACTGTTGGTGTGTAATATCGATCCTGAAGTGAGTACAAATTAAATCCTAGTTTTAATTAATTAACTTATTAGCTAATTCGACAAACAAAGTTTGATGTTGTAACATTTCTAATCTGCTTTAATAATTATTTAGATGACGGCGCAAGAGGTGATGGACTGCTTCTCGAAGGCCGGTGAGGTAAAGTACTTCCGCTTCTGCACTCGTGACAATGACCCACTCCGCTACGCCCTGATTGAGTTTACTGAACAGCCTTCAATCCTCGCCGCTTTACAGTTGAACGGCCAATGCGTCAACAACAATGTGATCAGGTACAAGAATCAATGTGTGCTCCCGTGTGACATAATTTCCGTTGATTTATAGTTACAACATTTACCGGTATTTACAACGCTTACAAAACTTGTAAACACAAAAACTTTTCAAGTGACTTGAATAGGTTACGCATGTAGCCCGTCGTTGAAAAACAAGCAACCTTGATTTGGAAAGAATGAACAACTGCAGTTGGCACTATGATAAAGATGGCATATAATTTCTTTAATTTATAATTTATTTTGGACGTGCTTTAGAATTTGCATTTGTATGAATTTATGAAATTATAGCGAATTCCCGTAAAGCGTAAAAAGGTTCGATTCGATAAACAAAAATGCGCATTGTGATGGAGTAAGATTTTCACTTTAAAGTCAGACGCGGCTAAAGTTGTAAATCATCCGTTTCTTTTTTTCTCTTTATTCTGTGTGTGTAAAGGCGCAATATCTGTGAGTAAGGCATACGACGGCAGCGCTCCTCATCATCCTCCTGCAGGTCAGTTGAGACTTGCGCAGCGCATGAGTCGCGTGTAGAAAGTGAGTACTCCATTCCAAAAAACCAATACAAAAAAATTGCTAAATGAAAAACAAGAAATTGAAAATGTCTTTGCCATTCTCAACCATCGGTGGAAGGGACAATGGAGCAATCAACGGCGCCAGTGGAATAAAGGACTACCGTTTTATTTTACATTTATTTTTAATATCATTTATGATTTCGTCATAGTATTGTTATTGTTCTATTAGGAGACTTTTTATGTGGGCTGCCAGATATCTGTGACTCTGTGATTGATTAATCAACATGGTGTGTGTGGTTGGAAGTCAAGAGTCTAATTAGATTTTATTTGTTTCCAGGGTGTACCACGCCACCCAGGCTATCATCAAGCCGCAGGCGAAGACGAACGAAGCCGCCCAGAAGGAGATCGAGGATGCGATGACGCGACAGGTGGAGAATGTGCTATCTCATGGTCTGGACATGGACACCACTCGTAAGAATCAACCCAAACCTTTCCAATGTTTAGTTTTGTCGTTTGTTTTTCATTTACTAAATATTTTGTTTTGATTGTCTGTTCAGCTCCCAGCAAGAAGAAGAAAAGCAGTCGGTCTCATCGACACAGGTCACGGTCTCGTTCTCGCTCCAGCTCTGGAAGTCGAAGGAGGTCACACCGCCGTCGCTCATCCTCCAGGGATAGGGATCGCTACAGGGGGTCACGAGTGAGACGGTCGCCGGGTGACCCAGAGTCCAAGTAATCTACTCTTTTTATTATTATGAATTGATATGAATTTATAAAGTACCTAGTTGCACATTCTTTAAATCTTATTATGTTGGTTTTGAATTGCAGGAGAAGCAAGAAAAGGCGCTCAAGGTCTAGGAGCGGTGGACGAAAGTCCAAGAAGAGAAGCCGTAGTCGGAGTAATTCCCACTCAAGGTCGAAAGAGACGAAACGGTCAAGGTCGCGGTCGACTGAGAGGAGGCGTGAGAAGAAGAAGTCGAAGAAGGAAAAGAAAGACAAAGATAGGGACAGGGAGAAGAGTCGCTAGCATTTTGAAGGGTTTTAGTTGTTACAATGAAATTTTCAAAATATGTTTAAAGTAAGTTTTAGTTGTAAAATGCGGACTGTACTTTCTGTTTGGCAGTTTTTTTTTGTTTTAGTGTTTAGCTTCTGATTTGGAAAGTGAGCAAGTGTGCAGTGATTTACATAGTTTTTCTTTCAAGGTATTTATCTAGTTTCAGTTGAGAGTAGATTTTTTGTTTATTTGTTATTACATAAAATAACAATTTATTTTTTTTTGTTAAAATATTTGAATTTCTGTTAAGTTGACCTTAGACAGTTTAGTATTGAATTAATTGTTGGGCTAACATGTACACATTAAATGACCTAATCGACCTTTCTTGGCGTGCTGTTTCTATAACTGTAAGTAGTCTTTAGCTGTTCCAAACTTTCCTATTTCGAGTTGAATTATTCATTCAATTATAAAACAATTTTTGGTAGCATTTGGCAACAGTTGCGTAGGATTAGGCTCGATAAAATACGAATTTTATTGATTTTGTAACTCCGTAGTGGATAGGAAAGACAAACTTTATTGGATGTTTGTAAGAGGCTATTTAATCAAATTACCCAAACTGAAGTCGGGATAAAACTTTAAAACTCAAATACAGTTACATTACTGACCTGGATTATTACTATTAAATTGTAAGCGTTCAAAATATTATAAATCGGAATAAACAGTGATCTAAATTAATTTGAAGCCTGTTCCGTCTCCAACGTTGCGTTTTTCACCGTCGATCTTTGTAAAGTGTTTCCGAGCATGTTTATCGTAAGAACTTCCATATTCGAATCTGCCGTTCTCTGCCCATCTACAAGACAACAATTAACATAATATTATGATAATTGTTTGATGCATATTATGCATCTATACAAGTCGTATCCAATTTGAGTTATAAAACGATGCAATCTTACTTAGTTACTATGGTTGTTAATTAAATGCGTACCGTATGTATAGTAGCAGATGCCGTCCCTTGTATGATACTTTCCTGGAATGATTCTTCCTGACCCATCCTGAACTCTGCAGACGTAGGCGTCCGTCCCATCAGAGTGCATACCTCCAGATATGGGTCGAGGTGGGAGATTGTAGCGGTCCGTTACCGGAACCCAACTGGTCCAACCAGGAGGAGCAACCATAACCTATTCAGTACATATTCATGTAAGCATGAGAAATTAGGCCTATCAATAATTTCCTTTAGGTATCTGTGCTTCGTTAGTTTGTAATAGACTTTAATTTTTGTTTACCTGCAGATTGTTCTTGTCGCCAACTCTGTGCGTGTATTCCCTCCCATCCGGATATCCACATTGATAGTTGTAGTTATTGCTGGCCATGTAAAGTTTCCCGGGAGACCATCGATTATCCCTGTATCCCCGACAGACGGAAGCTGTGGTCGCTGGATCGCCTTCTGTTCCCGCGGGCTCCATGAGCCGAAGGACGCTCAAGGAGTTTCCCATAGCATCAAGCCATTCAATCGACTCGCTGTTAACTAAGCACACCAGGGCAATTTTAGTTACAAGAAAGTCAGGGGTGAAATAAGATTTGCATTTCCGCCTTGTACGCATGTACACATTAATAAATCTTGTAAACTTAATATTTATAGAGTAGCACTTACCCAGGCAACAGAATAGAAATAGTTTGAGCAGGACGGCGCCATAAAATACAATACTTGGAGTCGATGCCATGATTTTTTTTTAAATGTACTAATTTTTACAATTATTAACTATATCGTTAGCTAAATGACTTGTCTGCTACGTCAATTTGCTTGAGTTTGACAGGCAATTATTGGTTTGAGAGACTGCATAGCACTTTATATTGAAATCTCATCAATCATCAACATCCATTTGTAAATTGATAAGTAAAATTGAATCGCAAAAAAATCTCTTTGGACTGTGGAGGTTCATAAAGTCAAGTCATGCTCAAGGTTAGTCGATACAGATAGACTGACGGAGATATGCGAATCGATAGGGAAATACGCTTCAAGCACTTTTTATTTGGAATGCATTGATTGATGAAGACTATCTGCAAAATTTGAGGCTGTCATTGTAATACAATCTGCGGACGTTGCTTCATTGAATGACGTAAACTGCGAAAAGTCCAATATGCGCGTAAATTTTATATTTTGAAACTTTGAAAGTGCATTCATAATATCTTAAATTGCATTCTGCGTCGAACATGTTGAAAATGTGCATTTTAAATAGATTTTAAAATTTATAATGAAAAAATCCACATAATAAAAGTGCTATTGTAGATCTGACTGCAAATTCGAATTCTACAGACAAAATTACACTAGTTTAGTGATTTTCAGACAATTCGAAGAAATTTTTCAAAAATCTCCATTTCCGAAATTAAGAGAGAAGACTCCCCTCTTTGCTTCGCTCAGAAAAAATTGGAGAGAAGGGTCCCCCCTTCTCTATTAGAATTTTTGGATTTTCAGCCAAAACTCTGTCTTCACTCGGCCGATTGACGGCGAACGAGGAAAAAAGTCAGAAAAAAGTTTTTCCATCTATCGGGAAGAGAGCATTTGACCACTATAGGCTGATTTGCCATTGTGGGAGGAGCATGTCGCGAGTTCGATTCCCGTTGACAGCAATACTTTTTGCTCACTTTTTCACTTTTCTGTCAGAATCCAGCAGAATCGAGCTGATTTCGTGGAATTCTAACACCTAAGAGGGGGGTCTGTGCTATTTATTTTAGAAATGCATTTTTTTTGTAAAAATTCTTCGATTTTTTTGAAAATCAGTAAACTAGTGTAATTTTGTACATAGAGTTCGAATTTGCAGTCAGCTTTCCAATAGCTCTTTTAATTATGTTGATATTTGCATTACAATTTTAAAATGCATATTTTTCAACATGTTCGACGCCCAATGAAATCAAAAATATGATGAATCTCTTTTTACAATATTTAATTCACATCAAGTACATTTTATATCTAATTGAGCATTCTATTTAGTAATTTATTTATTTAGACATAGACAATCTATGCTGGAACCCTCGTCAAGCTGGCTGTATAATTGTTCATAAAGAGTTTATCCCATATTTCCATAGTTTCCAGAAAATAAACAGATTTCGAGCATTTTCCATCAAAAGTTTTTATTAAATACGACTATGACTAACGATGAGCCCATGAGCCTGCTTTTGAAAAACCTTTTTTGGTCTAAAGATTAAAAGTAGATTTACCTAATAAAAAATAATGGGAAAGTACAATTTCAGTAAATCGATTTGGATACAATCATTTCATAATTTATAAATAAGCAATTAATTTGGGCCACAATGTAATGATTTTATGACATCGCTGTTTTCATATTGAATATTCGTAATATCTAGTAAAAAAGTTAATGCGACTATTATTGAAGGTGCTGAGATGTTATATTACGAGCCGTTGCCCTCTGCACCGTATTTCCGAACATATTGATCGTGAGAACTTCCATACTCGAGTCTGCCCATTTCTGTCCATCTAAATACAAATAAAATACAAAAAAGTAAGATATTTTTGCCTATCTAGATTCTAATTAATTAAAAGCATATTTTTTTCTCGAATCACAGTTCTCACAGTATGCATAATAGCATTTCCCATCCCTTTCGTGGTACTTTCCCGGGATAATTCTTCCAGCGTCATCAATGATTCTGCACACGTAGGCCTGAGCGCCGTCGTAATGCGTGCCACCGGATATGGGTCGAGGTGGGAGATTGTAACGGTCTGTCACAGGGACCCAACTGGTCCACCCGGCTGGGGCAACCATAACCTGCAAGAAAAGATTGTCAGAATTACAAATAAAGGTCTAATTCTGAAAAAAATCATGTCATTTCAATTTCCAGAGTTGTGTCTTACCTGGAGATTATTTTTGTCGCCAACTCTGTGCGTGTATTCCTTCCCTTCTGCGTACCCACAGCCATAGTTAAAGTTAGTCTTGGACATGTACAGCTTTCCTGGGGACCATCGATTATCTCGATATCCTCGGCAGATGTACAAGTGACTTGGCATACCCTCATCGCCGACGGGCTCCAGAAGTCTCAAGACACTTAATGAGTTCCCCATCGCATCAAGCCATTCAATTGACTCGCCACGAACTATTAACAAACACATAGATTTTAAAACATTTTAAATACTTTCTAGTTCCGGATGTAAATATAATAAGGAATTTGATGTTATAAATTTACCTTACCCGAGCAAATGAGTGCGAAAAGTTTAAGGAGCATCACGCTTCCAAATACAAATTTTGGACTGCTCGCCATTTTTGAAGTTTTAATTTAAATTTACTACTTAAATTTGTCTAAAATAGGTCGTATCTACGTACAAGCAATAAATTATATGTTGTACAAAGCACAAATTGAGACTCAGAGCTTCGATTGGCTAAAAACGTAGGTATTATAATGCCTGTTTTCCACGCGTAAATTATTTCGTGAGTTGGGTAGGCACGAAAATTGATTGACGGTTCACGACGGTTCCTGATATCCGATTATCATCAATCATTTCCAGTTGATAAGTGGAAGCTGAGCTCATGCATCTGCAGCCACAAGAGTTTGATTTGTCTGGAAAACTGCAACCTCAGATTTAGCTTTGCAGTTTGCAACGTACGTCATGTCACACCCTAAAAATGTCAAGAAATGTGGAGGTTCATACAACTCTAAAGTTCCAAAGTCAAGTTATGTCTCAAAAATATGATTCCAGGAGAGAATACGTCCGCTGAGGTTGCACCTGTAGTAGGGGATGATCTCATGAGAAACGAATCGAAAATATTTTGGTACAATTGCGTGGCTTTTAGCGAATCGAATCGTAATCGAATAATGAAAGGCATGGTAGTATTCACAGTACGGCAATTTAGGAGCTTGATTTGAAATCGAATTTTTGCAATCTAAATTTAAATGCAGTTCAGCTTCCGCTATAAAATGCTATGCAATTAATTAACACCCTGTGCACATATCAATTTATTCGACAAAATGTGCCGATATATAATGCATGAGACTGCGATTGGGGCAATAAAAGATTTACAAAAATATTTGCCAAACCAATGCAGTTGAATAGAGATAAAGGTTTGACAAGGAAGTAATTTAGCGGCCACGGTTTGGACATCAATTTAGACTGCTAAAAATTATAAAAAAATGTAAATATTTATTAATAATTTTGCGAACTTGCGATAAGCATGTACTAATTGATATGATATTCAAGACAACCAATGCTTAGTTAATAAATTAAAAGACATGTGTGCTATTTCGTTGAGTGGCCATTGCTCTCTGCATCGTGCTCCCAAACATGTTGATTGTCAGCACTTCCATATTCGACTCTGCCGACTTCTGGCCATCTTGAGAAATCAAACAATTTGAGTAAGATGCTTTTATAAGTATTTACATATGTACTTGGAAAATACATTTAAACTTGTTATGATTTCTTATCTTACAATAAGCATAATAGCATTTCCCTTCTCGATCGTGGTATTTTCCAGGGAACATTCTTCCGGAACCGTCTGTGTGTCTGCAAACGTACGCCTGAACGCCGTCGTGGTGGGTGCCACCTGAAATGGGTCGAGGGGGCAAATTGTACCGGTCGGTCACAGGGACCCAACTCGTCCATCCGGGGGGAGTTACTAAAACCTAAAATCAATATTACAACCTTTTCATTTAATTTTCATTTCTCTTTTACTAAAAGAAAGTGACCAATGTTAGCGTCAAAAGATGTAAATGCTAAAATACGGAAATTGAGACTTTGGACGCCAAAATAATCAAGTCATTCTTTGTTGTTATAGAAACGCGTCAATTCTTACATGAACATTACCTTAACAAGGGCATTGTGAGACAGTCATGAAGAACAGATCTTTGACAGTATATATTTTTTGCATTTATATGTATGTATATGAAGTACTCGGATAGCAACCAGTGACATTTGAAAGTCATAAATAAATATGTATTTAATACTGTAATTATAACCCAAACTAACCTGAACATTGTTTTTATGACCAACTGTGTGTGAATTCTCTTTCCCCTCCGGATATCCGCATTGGTAGTAGTATTTGTCGTGGGACATGTACAGCTTGCCTGGAGACCAGCGGTTATTTTTATAACCTCTGCAGACATACAAGTGACTTGGAATGCCTTCCTCCCCGGCAGGCTCGAGACGTTTCAGGACGCTGAGGGAATCACCCATGACGTCCAGCCATTCGACTGACTCGCCATCGGCGGCTATATTTTAAAATATATTTTAGAATTTAAAACTCCAACAAATAATTTAAATAATTTGTTTAAACAACGATAAAATTGAGAAACTAACCAATCAAAGATTCAATTAGAACTGCTTGTAGCAAAATAGACAGCAAACAGCCAACTAAAACTAATCTAAAAGTTGCCATGGCTTAGTTAAAGAGGTTTTCAATGAAATACATAGACTAATTTTAAAATATTTTATAAACTTCACATTTAATAAATATACATATTTATGTATGAGATCCTTGTCTGATGGAGAGCTTTGACATGGGACAAAGGAATGTGATTTTTGCGAGCAAAAAAGCGAATTATCAAATTATTTCATGACATCAAGACATTTTATCATATAATCAATCAACCATTGACAAGTGTATAACGCAATTAAATCAAGTAGGAATACCTAAATTGCATTTGATGCAGTATATGGATTGAAAAATTGTGCAAGAGGATAAAATCGAATTTTCAGGAACAGGAATTGAAAAAACAGGATTTTTATAACTAATATCCATTTAAGTCATAAATAATTCATTGATCACCAGAATTCAAATATTATAGAACAATCCGCCGTTTTACCTCAAATATTAATTGTGGACTAAATTATCACGTAATTTGACCAACATCTGAAATAATGTATCATCCACCAACATGCAAATTGCATTTTTGAAGTACGCATTGTTTATTTTACATTTTATTTGTTCCATTAATTTTAGATTCACATTCAAGCCTTTCAGTTTTCAAACACATCGTTCATAAATTCATAAATTAACTATCCGGGTTTGGATCAACTCCAATTTTGACTCCGTACTTGTTCACTGTCAGGATTTCGAATGTGTTGGCGGTGTATTCGGTATCCTCTGCAAAACCAGCAACAATCCAACAAATTGTTATATAGAATATTTTAAATTATAATTTACAAAAACTTGGTCTTGCCCTTACCATAAAGGTACTTGCAGTACCCTCCCTCCCTGAAATATTTGCCCACGACGACAGTCGCCGAATTATGCTGGACCCTGCAGATGTACGCCTCCGATCCATCCGGGAGCTGTCCTCCGACAACCGAATTCTCCGGAAGATTCTCTCCAGTCGCCGCCAGCCAACTTGTAGATCCCGGGGGCATGACAAGCACCTCGAACCTGTTGTAATCCCTGCTGCCTTCGTCCGTGATGGAGGCAATCAGCCTGTAGTTGACTTTTAGCTTTCCGGGAACTCTCCGGTTGTCGGAAGTGCTAGGCTGGACTCTTGCCACGTAGGTGTAGGAAGTATCCTCGATGCCCGCAGGCTCCAAGCCAAGGTTCAAAATATCCCGTTTCACATTCTCACCGACCTGGATCCACTGGAGACTTTGGCTCTGAGAAAGTGCCAAGTTGACCCCAACTCCAAAGAATAAGATTAGTTGGAGGAAGCGCATTTCAATGAATTAATTTGAGAAACTTATATGAGACTTGGTCCTCTTGAGGCTGGGTGAGGTGAAAGTAGCTGTGGCTAAATTTTGTGACAAAGTAGATTGAAGATTTATTTAACATGCGCCAGATATGAGAATATGGCACACGCTTGAGGCCTGATTTGATTTGGCCCGATAGTCCAAAGTTTGTAAAAATGATATTGAGCTGAGCGATGATAACATAATTGATGGATTCGATTGATTGATTAACTTGTGTGGAGTGTTTATTAACCTTGAGCAATGAAAATTACAAAAGACTCCACATTGTTTTTATCATTGAGTATGTGAACATTTTGATGTGGAAGTTGGAACTTTGAAGTGGAGGTTGACCAATGACCACTGCGGGGGATTAAAAGATTAGGAATTTTTAGCCAATCACCTTAGATTATTATTAGTAAAAAACAATTTTCCTACCATTTAGTCCTTATAATATATGTAACAGCATCAACCGAGGTTTTATTTTTTGGATTCGTAAAAATAAAGAATTACTGAGTTCTTATCAAGCCACGATTGTGACAAGTGACATTTAATTTAAGTATAAATCTTTGGCCTACGGTTTTGTATTCCTTACTTTTAATTTGTTACTTGGGACAACGCCATTAAATTTAGTTGTGCTGCCAAAATTACATCAATTAATAAAAAATGTCTTTCAAAATAGTTGGAGTTTTGCTGCTTCTTCAACTCTCATCCCTTCAGGGGTTCAAGTTGGAACTGTACGACGAGCCTGAATTTGAAGGTTGGTCGAAAACTTGAATAAAAATATTACGAGATTTGAATTCAAATAAAAAAAGTAGTATATAGTATATACATAGACGAAGTTTAAGCAACATTGGTTGTAAAGTATATGTATTTCATAAAAATCTGTCTCAAGTAGCCCCACTATATGTAACTTTTATTGCACAGGTTTCTTTTGGGAATCCTCTTCCGTGGCTCCCTGCACCAACCTTCCTCCCGTCGGTCTCAAGCTTACCACCTCTTTGAAGAACGACGCCTGCATCATCGTCTACCGCGATGAAGACTGCAAGTCCTACAGCATCAAGGTTCCCGCCGGCGAACATCCCGACATGTCACAGTTTGCACACGCCAGTATGAACTTTGACAATGAGGTGAGCTCTTACCATCTCTGCAATGAAGAAATGGGCGGGGACAACATCAAGGTCCAGCTGAATGGATTTCATGAAGGCGCCAGCAGTAATTAAATCCCCAGTTACAAATCATTTTTCAAAAAATAGTCTGAAAAGTTGGAAATTACAAAAAAATACATTCTTTTTATAGAGACTCTGGTCGAATACTCCGACGTCTGCGGCTGCATCAACCCCCCACGCTTCACACACGGTCTCATCTCCTCCATCGAGAATAACGGCAACTGCGTCAAACTCCATACCGAGCGGGACTGTCTCGGCTCGAGCGTTGAAATCGCCGGTGGCATGAGCCCCGAGTCCATGGACCTCTCCAAAGTCGGCTTCGACGGCACCACCAAGTCCATCAGCATGTGCGGCTCCTCCGCTCCCTGCATCAAGCTGAACGCAACCGTCGTCAAGTTCGTCCTCCTCACAAACACCACAAGGGTCTCCCTCCTCGCCGTCCCCGAGGATGTCGACATGGCCGCCACTACCACATTTAGAAACAATGGGTCCGCAACCGTCTCCCAAGAATACGTGGCAAAGAAGACCCTGCAGGAATACTACGAGGTGAATCGGGTCAAGACGATGACGGAGATGCACAAAGTCCACGTCGACCTTGGCGTCAAGTACGAGGGCAAGTTTGGCATTCCGATAGTCGCCTACAACCAAATCACGGCGTCCTTGAACTTTGCCTACAACTGGGAAAAGAATACGACGGAGGAGGAGAGCGAGAGGTACACGCGACAGGAGGAGAGGGAGTTTTTGGCGTCGCAGAGAATCGAGATCGCGCCCTGCTCGCAATATAGGGTCAACAGCTTCATAAAGACGTTCAATGGATATCCGGTGGATTACGAGATTTACACGCAGGTCAGCGGGCAGATGGGCACGATGAGGATGAGCACGGGACAGATTAAGGAGAGGGTGACGAGCATGGAGTATGTCGAGGATGTGGATTCGCACACGATTTTGGCCAAGGCGTATGGCTCCATGAGCGCTGATTTTGGGGTGGAGGCTGTGATTGACGGGGAGGGAGATATTATTGAAGGGTGTAGACAGTCCAAGACTGATCTGTAAATGGTGGAGTGAAGACGTCGTTTCTATTGGAATATAATCTTGAATGTGCATTTGTTCTTAAAATTTTGATTAAAGGAATGATGGAGCTGTTTTGAGTTGCATTTTAATCATTTTGATTGCGCAATCTATTTAGGTATATAAAAAAATTAAAAAATGGTAGTTTTGAACATTCAACTATCTGTCATTTTGGGACTTCCCATTAAATGTTTTTACGTAATGCGTCTTTATTCATGAGAATGGCGGTTACAATTAGGTAAGTATGTAGTCTGTGTTGGCGTTGGTAACGTTCATATGCATCATAGCCTGTTTATTCAGCATTCAGTTAGGATCAAGAAGGCAAAAAAGACGAGAGGAAGAAAAGCACACTATGCACAAAGTTGTAAATTAAATGCTCTATTCAAGTCAGGAGTCTAACAGCAGAATGATGCAATGCGCAGCAGAAGGAAAATACCTTTGCTCTACAAGAAAAGTAGAACAAACATAAGACGATCATAAAGAAAAGATATGTAGACATGAAAATGCATGTAGTTGCAAAAATATGTATGCAGAGAATGGAATGTCTTGCATGTCTTATCTTCCAGCATAAGTGGTGCAACAGGATATTCATAAAATTCTTAAGTATATTTCCCCGACCTTCAACCAAAATAAAATGAAGATCTCGTCAAAGTTTGCCTGCTGGCATTAGGATCAAAATCTGTCTTCACGACTCTTCACAACTTTTTTACAAATCCCAATGCATTTGCAATTTAGGTAGCTTATAATTTTGCCTTTGATAATGTTGTTTGTGTATACCGTAATGCTGATGTTAGGTAAAGAAACTAAAGAATCGATTAATGTTTAAATACTTTAAACTTTTACTTCAAGAATACTATAGAATCTACTTCTAAATATGAGATTGTACAGGCAGAGACGGGGCATCCTAAGAAAATCCCTGTTCCAAGTCACTGTCCTTGAAATTATGCTGATCTTAAGTCTCACGATATAAATGTCTTTCCACTTTCCAGCCTACTTAAAGTTTAGTTGCGACGTTACGAGCATGAAGCAATTTACGAATAGCTTATCGTGTCTGACTTAATTCAACCTTAAATGGTTATTACAGCAGTAACTGATAACTGAAGCTATAGAGCAAAGACAAGCATTTGATAATTTGCAGCTTCAAACATGATTTTGCCTCGGCTTGAAATAAATAAATATAACCGTTATGCTGATGCTACAAATACTTACTTAGAAAGTGGTCTTTTTCTTGTTCGTCATGCTATGCTATAATACTACATAATTTATCACGCGTATTCTTTTGCAAACTACGACTTTGTTCCACGATTATATAAGACCAGAGACCTATCATGCACACATGCATATATGTAGCTATTCAATATGCTTGTTTAGATAAGCGTTTTTGGTGGGACATTCACTTAGTTTGTTCCGCTCTGGGTTTAATATAAGGATGCAATGCATCATGAAACTGGATTATGAGCTAAATACTTTCTTTAGCATGGAGAGGCAAATTTTTGAGATTCCTCCATTCAATGAATGCAAGTGCGACGTCTTATGAGTGATTCACTCTCGCTTTACACACAAAGAATAAACATTGAGATAAGATTGAAGTTTATTTATTCCGGTTCATATCCAGTTTTGATGTACATATCCACATCTGCCCACACGGTATTTTTTGTCAAGCAAAGCAAAAATATCTTTTTAAAAACGTTTTGGTGTGCGTATCACTCTTAAAAGCAATTTTTACATTTTTTTTACACAAGAACTAAAAATTGACCATTTCATGTTTATGACGGCTCTCGTCATGGTACGAAAATCCGTATTAGACAAAAATTTCAAAATTGATTTATCGTATTCGTAAAAGGCTAAACATTATAACCATGGAGGTAAAACTGTTGACAATTTTCGTCCTCGCCATATTCTCCAGCGCACGATCCGATATACTCGGGTATCAAAAGCCAAGCCAAACAGCCCTACTCACAAGGAGCTGCGGAAGCAGCAAGCAAAAGCAGTGGCAGCCAAAAAAGCAGACTTGATTTCCAACGACATCAATCAATTTGAGGGAAAACATTTATTCCACAACTGCAAACTACGTGATATCGTTACTGGCAATCCAGTAAACAGTTTCTCAACGCTAACGAGTGACCCCCAAGTGGCAAAGCAGTATTTGCTTGACCTGAACAAGAAAGTGTACCAAGGTTCCATTCTCCCAGAAAAGGCAAACTTTGACAAATGGCTGAATACAACGCACTCACTGAGTATAATTGACGCAGACATTGCCAATCTAAAGGCTGACCTCAAAGCCCAGTATGACACTTACAAGACATCAAAGGTTGACGCTGCGGGGAAAGTTGTGTTGGGGAAAGGCGAGAAAATGGCTAATTTCATGACTGAGAATGCGTACAGGGTGACACAGCTCACATTCCATCCGGGTGCGGTTGATCCCGTCTCGGGCAAAGTTACAAGAGTCATTGTCAAGGCGGAACAGATATGCACGAGGTTAGAGCTGGGAACGGATTCATCCGGAAAGCCAAATCATTTCGAAAGCTTGGATCCGAGTGGACCCCATCACGTGCTTCAGGGGAAAATCCAGATTGCCAGTTTCTCCAGGCAAGAGCTGAAAGTAAATGCGGGTGTAACCCAAGATTTCTGGAAGAAACTTGGTATTGGGGCGCATGTAGACAATCTTCTCCTGAAGGAGACCAACGCTTTGTATGAAGCATTCAAGAAAATAGCTGATAAAGATTTCGAGACACAAACAAAACCCAGTATTGAGGCGAGTTCTTCCAGTGAAACTCCAGGCACCTGCACAGGGGACACAAATGAAACATGCGCCTTCAATCTGAAGCCAAATGGAGAAGTCGACTCAATATCCCCAAAGGAGTTTCTGGAGCAGTACAAGAAGGCTGACTCAAAGGGCAAGCAGAAAATGGCAGAGATGGTTAAACACAACACTGACAAAATTGCGGATGAAGACTCAGAAGATGCCCAGAACCTTAAGAAACTAATTCAACTGGAGGAAGTAAAATCCCACGTTGCCTCCGTCGACACAGTGAAGAAAGTACAAAGCATTACAACTACAACAGGCAACAAGACGGGTGACGGAGACTCCAAACTGTCAAAAATGATGAATCTTGAGAACGAAATCTCCAAGATGGAGGGCAAAGTTAAACTGAGTCCGTCCAAAGTGAGTAAAGCCCTGGCATCACTGGTGTTACGGGAGGAGCCAGGGTCTAACACCTACCAGGCTTGTAGAAAATAACTCCCTGAGTTCGTACATTGATTGAACTCAATTAACGAGGTGAACAATAATAATTGCACAATTAGTAGACAGGAATCAGTTCTTTTCTCACTATAATTCAACTTTATTAAGAATTAATGTAATTCTTACAACAATTATTCAACAATTAAATTAACTCAATTAATCAATCTTAAAATGATCTCAAGGACAGCAACCCTATATTGATCCTAAACACAACAAGTTCGTGTCTCGCACGTCCGCACGCTAGACTCCACGGAGTTACTAGAAAGACTGCTCTTTACTCGACCAAAGAGACGACAACACTGA
>JAHZMY010003533.1:0-11734 GCA_027743915.1 Seira sanloemensis
AAGGAGATGAGTCCTTCGACCAGAAGGCGCATTCGTGTTAGGACGTTCGACTGTAGTCGCAAATGGCGTTTGCTCAAATTAACATTAGCAAATGGACGCAGTTTAGTAAATGTGGAAAGTTTCTTATAAACGTGGAACATTAGCTAGTACAGTGCCCCTATAAGTAGAAATTTAGGGTTTTACCAGAAGCTAGTGCTACTTTTAGTACTTCAGAGCTGTCAGCATGTAATGCAAAATGTAAAGTTTATTGGCATCAGAAAGGACATTCTCCCAACAGGCATAGAATTTGCTAATATAAAGATTACATTTTTTGCGGCAATTCTAAGTTATAATGCTTACCCCACTGATTATCATTTTCTTTTAATCAGGTCAGAAAAAAATGCGCTCCGACATTCCGCCTGCACCCAGGAATCCGACGCTGCCAGCGGCCTCGGAAGCTACACGTTTCAGCGCAACGATAATAGGCGACCTCCGCCAAAACTATTTTGGCGATCGGATTCCTTCCATAGAGAAGTCCCACAGGGAGACTCCTCCATCATTCATACTAAAACCAAAACAAGAGATTTCGGGAGTGTGGACCTATGAGCCCTCCACGCAGGACCCTGCATTATCAGCCCCCTCTCTGCCCAACGATCTGGGGCAATACGAGGATACGGTCCAAGACGAGCCTCTCAATCTCATTGTTGCCCGAGGCCCAGCCTCTTATCAAGTACCGGAAGATTCTTCGACATCTGAGTTCAATCACTCCCTGAATTGTACGTACTGCTCGAGGCAGTTTTCTAAGTCATACATTGACCTCCACTACGCCACGGTGCACCCGGAGCACCAGCTACTGCAGCAGAAACTGCCCTCATTGAGCCAGCCCCAGTTCAAAGAGCTGATTCGAACCTTCCTCCTCCCAAAGTTGCTGAAGCCGGGACCCTGCACAGAGTGCGGCCACTCTTGGAGCCTCTCAGTCAAACTGGATGTAAGGAGGAAGAGTGTGCAGTGCCACTATTTCAAGAAGCATTTAGACTATTTGTTGAAAGAGGTTAAGGCGTTGCAGCAAAAACAAGTGGTTTTGAGCCATTGTGCGCGCTTCTGGCGGACGGATGACGATGGCGGAGAGGCTTTGATTGAGTGCGAGTTTTGTGGTGTAAAAGTACAGCTGAACAACGAATGGCACCACAAAAGGTCAGTGCTTTGCGTAAGACAAGTCCTTGTTACAAAGTAAATTTAGGGGAAAGTAATGATTTGAAACATTCTCGTATCATGAAGGCACTCACAGATACGCCCGTAATATCTCCTTGATCGTAGAAAGTTATTATGTCGAGTTTTGTTAGGGACTGACGAAAGGAGGTCCTCTGTGTTTCTGGCTTGTTCGTGGGACTGTGGGTCTGTGTTCACGATAACTCACGATATTCACTGTTCTACATTTCTTTTTATAGATACAATTGCCAGACCCGCCGGGACAACGGAAGGACGGAGCAGTGTAACATCTGTGGCAGGTGGGTTGCCCCCGCAACCCTCCAGCACCATGTAAAGTTGGGCGCTTGCAAAAAAACATCGGCGACCGACACGAACGTTAGGAAACGAATGCTGTGGGCGAGCGTTGAGTGCTACAACTGCGAAAAGGAGATAGATTTGCCAGAATGGGATGCGCATAAGGCCAACTGCAAGGGAAACGAAGGTACAGTACATATTAAGTGCTAGCTTTAACCTAATCCTTAGACATATCAGCGTGAGACGACGACGGCACAAATCTTCAGATGGTCGTCATATATTAAAGAGTGTGTGGAATTGTCCACGAACTAAAGCCATACATTTTTGCAATGAATAATGGCTAATTTTGTTGAGTTTAGTTCCTGTACTGTAGTTCTGTAGTTAAAAGTACTGTAATTCATTATGAGCTTTTATTGTCTGCGATTTCGCAACTGGAGTATCCTTTTTGGAATTTCCCATTAGTTAAGTTGGCGGTGAGTAATTAGTTATTAGGTGCACCCGTATTTCCTTTTCAAAATCCCGATGTTATCACGCTCTTTCCGATACCCCGCTAATCGTCAAATTGGGTCCAATTAACTCTCTCGCTTCAAATACTGCCTCCAGAGTTACTTCGCCTACGCAAAATTGACTTTCGCTTTCCTTTTCCTTTATACATATTTAGCCAAAGCTACAGCAAAACCTATTCCAAGCCGAAGAGCACGTCGTTCAGCTCGACGCTCTCCTGCAAATCCCTCACCGCAAAAATGCAATCCTTGTGAACATTGCGGGAAAAAGCTCACAAGCACGACCAACCTCAGGAATCACCAAAGGTTTGCCTGTTCAAAGCTGAAGAAGCTGTTAGCCGCATGCAAAGGCTGCGGCAAGCTGATGCATCCGCTCAGTATGAAGACGCACTTGCAACGACTAAAGTGTTTGGAGAAAAGAGGTAAGTGAACGCATACACTTATCGGCACAGCCAAACTAAAGAATGCGCGAAATTGCGCAAGGACGTGTGAAAATAGACTTTTGTATCGAATTATCATGCGATTCAAAATTTGACAAATTCTCAATGGAGTTGAACCGACCCCGAAATTTTCACCTCTTCCCCTACCATAGACAATACGGGAACACCGAGCGCGCTGGGGAAAGTTGACTAATCGCAGATGGAAAACGCTGAACCCGTCGAGGCTACAGTAACAGCTCCGACGTCCCCTAATGGCGACATTGATCATCCCCAGTCTTGTAGACGGAAACGGTCGCTTAAATGCATCAAAAATAAGCAGTTGAAGCAGAATCGCGAAGGAGAAAGGTGCACAGGGAAAATAAAGGAATGAAGACCTGTAGAACACGGGGAATTCGAAATTCATGAAAGCAAGTTTCCGACCAAATTTTCGTCGACGTTTAGATCTTCACTGACTTACAAACTATACAGTGTGTCCAAAAAGTGAACGACGGTAACAATTTTCTCTGGTATTCATACATGCTTTATTCAATTTTTTTACAATCAGTGTAAGTATGTATCCCTATGAGAAAAGTAATCTCCCCAATTTTCAGACGATTTCATTAATGCATAAATAAATTAGGCTAATTTAAGTGATTTTAGGGTGTCCAAAAAGTGAACGACGGTAAAAAATTTTTGGACATAATTAGTAAATCGCCTAGTTAAGATAAATATATACCCCACTTTCGATTAAAAACCCTATTTATGTCCACGAGAAGTCTCGTGGGGGCATTGTACATCACTATTAAAACAAGTGTTAATGCATATTATAGCTAATACCTCCATGTTATCAATGTTATGTAATATAGGTAGGAAAGATGCATACAACCACCGTTACAAGTTCCGGTCAGTCATTGGAGTAAGGGTTGTAGAAACCGTATTTAGTTATACAGAAATACATGTGCAAATTTCATCGCGAAACATTCAGATCAGAATTAAGGTAGTTCCAGAGAGTGTGGGAGTTGGAACCGGATGCAACTTACATTACATTACTTACATTACATAAACAATAGCGTGCAAAAAAGTGCGCAAAGCATCCCTTCTTGTGAATACTTAATACTTACCTTTGCGTTGTTGTTTTTTTGGAAATTTTCTAATGATAGCCAATAGCCGTACTCAAAGGTCTTGTGGGAAATGAGACATAGCAATAATCAAGAACTATTGTTAGATGATTAGCTAATATATGTAAAATGGCCATATGCTCAGTGTTTTGAAAAAATGTGTAGCGTTCTCAGATTCATTCTAGTTATGTAAATATTTGAAAAAAATTGACTAACTTGTATTGAAATTATTACGAAATGACTCAGAAAAAATATTTATTAGGAAGAATAAACTCGTATGTATTGATTCATTTGTAGGAATAAAATCGGTGGATTCCTTTATTAACATTTTTTTAAATTAAAAATCAACTCGACTTTTACATTACTTTCGAAACTCCTTTTGTAAATACAAATCGTGCGTTTGCTGATGTTGCAATAAAAAAGCGTATTCTTCATTCAGAAACTACAAGTATCAAATCCAGTGGCCGTCAAATTCCCTCCGGGTGTCCCGGTGGGCGGGTATCCTTCACTTCTTTTATTCATTACGTGAGACAACACTGAACCAAAAATTGAGCCTCAGTAGTACAGCTTGTTGCACATTTAATAAATTTGAGTGGTTTTGAAAGTCGTATTTCAAGGTGACCCTTTTACAAATGGAATGCTCCTGCATGCTTCTCAAAAATGGAATCCCTTGTTCATATTGCCAACATCATTGATGGTTTGCAATCCTTGATTTGCTTTCTCTTTTTCGCTTTGCACAAGCTCTCCATTGGCATGAAACCATCAAATTCGCCGATTCTGGCGTATTTCGCCAAGACAAAAGAGCACCTGTGACTGGCATCCTGCACCTGCTCACTTTTTTCCCCAGATATTTCCTCAGCTTCACAACGCCACTTTTCACATCACCACCTTTAATAACGCACCCATTTCGAAACACTACCACTGGGAACCCTTGAAGTCGCCACTTGGCTTGACGAGTTGCAATCTCCTTTTTCCCCATCGCACTTTACATAACATGTTACCAACTTGAAGCCCAAACCACCACTTTGAACAGTAACAAATTCGATATGGTAGCTGTACCTAATGATTTCAGCAATTTAAATCCAGCTTCAATTTTTCGTTGGCACAAATCGCCTTTTTTGACCGGCAATTTTTCCACTTCCAATTTAGTCCGGCTGCCACACCTCCCATCATACTGTATACGGAACAACACCTTTTCCACACAGATTTGATCTCTTCTCTCTCGTATTTACTCTTTTTTTCGAGAAAGACTACGTACTCACATAGGTAAGTGTAGGCACGAATTGCCACTTACGAATACGAATCACTTTGTAATGAGTATGAATTGGCAAAATCCCTTTGTAGTATGTGTGTATGTACATACATACATACCCACATATCGCTTTGATTCGGCTTATTTGAGTCCGCGTACAATCATGTATTTCCCTCACTCCCGAGACTTAGCTACACTTTCTGCACACACTTTCTCCCAGCACATTCCCTTTCCCCCTTTGAACCGTACGAGGCGGAGACACAGCAGCGGCACTCTCTCCCCCTCTCAAGTTTGAGTGTAGAGTGACCCCGTCCTGCCATAAGCGGAGTGAAGGAGCAGAGTTAAAAATAGGTATGTGTCGATTCCCATCCTTCAGAATATGGTGTACCCGTGCATAAACGCAAACACACTCACACACAGGAAAAAAACTGTTGCGCGGCTCGACACCACACTAACACACGCTTGTGATGCTGATCGCGATCTCGGATCGATCGATGGGAGGCTGAAGAGAAGCAAAAAAATGGGTAGCTTTTTGTGCTCTTCACACAGCTTCCGGGTTTGCCTTGTTGCTCTTAAATACATTTTGGATGCGTGTCTTTTATTGATGCAAAGGCAACCCGAGCAAGCCAGCTTTGATTGGGGAAGAAGGAGAAGATGTTTAACCTTGCATGAGATGGAGGACGGAAATCGATACGGGTTTTTACAGCAACTCGTGAGATGCATCCAGAGAAGAAGGAAAAAACTGAGAGATGAGCTCGTGCAGAAATAAGAACGGGGAAAGTTTTTTAAGAGACATTTGCTATCGATTTATGCTCGGATGCGAGTCGGCCAAAAATATGTATATACATATGCATGTGTTGTGGTTAGCTCGCTACGTGCTTTCATCTCCGTGAAAGAATTATGTGTGAGGTCGTCCGAAAGAGCGTCTGACCTAAATAAATATTAATTTAATCTTGCTAAAGTCATATTTATATATATGTATGAAGCCGACAAACAACCAATTATGCAACTACTTGTCAACGACAGTCAGTTGTGGAAACTTGATTTTTGTACCACGGATTGACATGACTACTCGGTTTAGGATTTTGTTAGTTCAATTAGTACGTTTCAATTCTTCCGTTAGCGTTCCATTTGCTCGGAAGAAAGAGGTTTTTGCTTTTTGACGCCATATTATCAGAAAATTGGTACTCAAGTTTAAATGCACGGAGGAGGTCGACCGAATACATCGTAATAATTTTTACTTCCCTCTCGGACGACGCAAAAACATCTCTTTTCCATTACCATATTTTACATAATTTTGTAGTTGGGCTTTAACTATGATCACGAATCAACCATTACCCTACTTTTGAATAAGCCGTCAACTAGCGGCTCGCAATTAACTTAATATTGACGAGTTACCTCGCTTAAATTAAAAATTATTCAATTGACACGCGTTGATTTTGCTTAAAAAATTATCTCTTCTATAACAATAATTTTGCAAGGCTTTACTTTGATCAGCAATTAACTATTACTTTAAATTCGAATAAGCCCTCCACTAAAGATTCGCCATTGAATTAATCTTGACGAATTAAAAATTATTCAATTGGCACACACACTGATATTGGTTTCTACTTATTTCATATCATTTCCCAATTATTTCATCTGCTTTCTTAAACCATACGTATTACGTAACACTTGCTGCTACTTGCTCCTTGCTTGCTGTAAAAGTGTTACGCTACATCACACGCGCTAATTTAGGACAAGGAGAAAGAAAGTCGGCACAGTCTGGGGTAAGTTGGGATGAGGGACTAGGAGGACCAGTCTCCAGTCTCCACCAAATATGGCATGTGTTAAGGGCATGTGAGAACATGTTGCAGTATCTCAACCTCCTCGCACAGTTTTTCCCATGAGACGTGTCTCAGTGTAACATCCTACTCTCTAGCTATCTGTTGGGAACCTGGTGAAGCGGAGTCCCTAAATAATATTATTGTTATGTAATCCCTGGCCGTAGCAATTTTTCTCCCAAAAATATTCAATAAATGTTCGTAAAGTCTCCACCTTTAACTCATCTTTGCACCAATCATTGTATCCTACGCTTACAAATAAATACTCCCTTCCATCTTTACAAAAAATTTGTCATACAAGCCCATAAACTTACAGGATGTCTTCATACAGATTAAGACAAACGCTTGTCGCGAAGGAAGCAAGCATCAAGTGCAAGCAGGAATAAGTACATAAGCTAAGGTAAAGCCTTCCTCATCATCAGACGAAGTCTATTCACCGCATCCTCCGTTTCACCCAGTCCGTGAGGACTGTCAAACACTGTCACTTCTGGAAACAGGGACGTGTTGGAAGCCAAAAAGCAAGTGAAAGTGGAGATATTGCTGCTGTCAAAAGCAAGTGCGTCTGCGAAGATCAATACTTTCCCCTCTTTGACAACGGCTCATTGACTACGACTTCCATGCTTGTTTCACGTGGACGTATACACATATCTTCCACGCTGGAAAGAAGTTTTTTTTCTGCCATACCTTGCCCACGTTGCACGCACTTGGCTTCGCTCGCTCGAAAATTTGCAAAAAATACGTGAAGGGGGAGCACCTCACTCGCAGCTTTCCGAGGCGGACGGCATCTAGCCGACTTCGAAGAAATAGCGGAACGGAACGTTCTCACCAAAAACCTAGTCCGAGAAATAGGAGCAACTTCGATGCTAGCAGTTTGGTGAAAGTTGGGGCTTGGAGAAAGTGAAAGTTGTGCGTCTCCGTCAGAAAATAATACAAGTGGAGCTAAGGAAACCACTCGCTAATCAGGAGTTGCGGACATTTTCAAAAATCGGATTTCAATTGTATAACAGTCATTTTTACTGGCAACTAAGACCCATTGAGTTTAAAGAGTTTTGCAGAGAATGCCAGTTCCTCTGGACAGTACTCATGGGTTAGTGCCAACTGTGCAAGTGCATAATACCTGGAAACGATATTCATTTCTTGAAAGCACTCTTTCCTAAATTTTCGGCTTCGTCAATTACGATTTCCTTTTCAACCTCGTAAATTCAGCAAACTCGCTTTCCTTGAGAAGCCAAATTTTTGCATTTTTTTGGCTGGCAGATTTTTTGTGCTAATTGAAAACACGCATTCATATTGCGTAGTAAAATAATTTGCATAATGGAGTCGGCCGGATCGAAGTGTTTCATCTGCCTTCAGAACGTCGAACCGCGTGCAAATTCCAGTGAGTTGCTCCTCAAAGTAGCTTGTCACGTCGGCGCCATTGATAACAATTTTCCCCAGTCAGTTGCCAGCTCGGAAGTTGCCTGCTCCAAATGCTCCTATCTTTTGGCCAATTTTAATGAGCTATATTCGACCATGGTAATGGCCGCGATTCCATTGGTTCACGCTACTCGGGGGATTGTAGATGTCATGAAGCAGGCCAGCGGCGGGATTCCTGTGGGTGGGCGAAATTTAGACGAGGAGGAGGAGGGACGATGGAGACGACATTTTCAGGGGAAATGTAAGCAATTTTATCTTTGACAGTACGATTTTGACCAATGCGCACTTACGATAAGCATTTTAGTGACTCTGAGGTATGTAGAATGTTTGTCTGATTTTATTGGAGTGTTTTATTATCGCGGAAAAATTTGCTGGTAGGACTTTGTAGGATTTACGAAGTCATTTTTTACAAAAACTACGCAAAAGCAATAACGTTATTTACCGCCCCATGAGTTTTCTACAGCTTAAAGTTAATTTTTTTGTAGCAATATAATTCATTGGGAAATCAGCCGCAAATTGTGTAAGCATATTTTTATGAGGTTCAAAGTTTTCAGCTTAAAAAATGCGCATGTTTGGGCACTTTGGGAACTCAGTGGAATTATTACACAGTTAAACTAATACGTTTATTAAGGCGCAGAGATATTTATGCACACACCGCAATTCGGCGACATGTCGTATGATATTTTTTTTCAATATCCAAACACTTTTCTGTTACGTGAAGGTGTCTATTAAATTTTAATAGTCTTTAAATTACAATGACCCAAAATTATCAAGTGATAATTTTTTATTTTAATTTTGTCTATCATTTAAATTTAAAATTGTGACACTCTCCACAATTTGTTTATGAAGTAGATTTCAAACTTTGCAACTTTTGCAGGTACAGTTGTTTTTTTTGCGCGAAAAAGTACTTTGTTTGACATCGATTGATTTCGTTGCTCAATGAAAAAAACAACAATACATAGTATTGAGTTTACTGGTTTGTCATCAGGCTGCAAACAGAGAAAATATTTTTGAAACATACTAACACGAACATTGAATTGAATTGAAATACGTATGTATATAACGTCAATTGATTTCCACTTACAGGGGCACTTACATCAATATGACAATGGGATAGAAATAAGATATGTATACCTACATAATTTTGACTAAATTAGAATTTTACAGTTTGCTTATAACATCGTCAATGCAAGATAAATCACATATATTTGTTTCTTTTTTACAATTTCGTTAATTTCCATGCATAGAACATGATTCTTAAGTTTATTCTTAAAACTAGAATACTTATTGATATCGCTAAAAAACGTTGAGCTATTTCACGCCCAAGAAGTATCCGGAAACGTGTAGCACGAGTTATAAAAAATTATAGTCAGACGCTATCAAATCTAACGCATCTGACCCATAACGGCAAAAATACGTTTAATTCAGGCCACAAAAACCAAATTTCAAATTTTATAAAGAAATCTCTTTAAGACACCAAAAGCGATATGCAAAAACACATCCGCCTAGGTGGATAGAAGCAAAATTGAATTATGTAGAACTTGAAAACTCAATGCGACCGAAAATAAATAATTCGTGTATTTGAAGCTGAATTCTTCTTTGCTATTCCCATCATCGGATGTTTCTCATGAAAAACCTGAATTCGAAGTTGCTAAACAACTGAGTCATCCTGATAAGCTAACATATCCTGTGATGAAAGCAAAAAGGAAAGCCTAATTTGTCCATCTTTCATAATTTGCCGGAGGTTTCTCAAGGAACAAAAACTGAATTCAAAGCACTCTCACAACTGAGTCATCCTGATAAGCTAACACATCCTGTGATGAAAACAAAAATCAAAGCCTAATTTGTCAATCTTCCTAATTTGCACCATCCGGCTTTTGTGCCGGAAGCAAGCACTTATTTTTTACAGGCTTTAGCAATTTCAATCTAGCCCAAAATATCTCGCTATACAAGTTCATCGAATGAACAAATACCGTATGTGTCGTAAGACTATATCGCGTTTTGAGCTGTAATCCTTATGACTTTACCTTGGATCTAAAATCCTTTCACAAAAAAATCTTTTCCTTAAATTGAAGCAGACAGTTTATCAGTTGCTGAAGTCTACTCACCAGGCTGATCTCAACTGATGTGGGCAAATTTTCCTTTTATCATTTAGAGAATCTTTTTACTGTAGAGTTACCTTGGCATAATTCTATAAATGATGTAAAAACGTATACGAGCAGTGTTTTATAAAAAAAATTGTGCATTACATAAAATAGAGTAATTAAAACTCGTAGTATATAAATATGAAGCCCCGTATTAAAATTTTGAGCGGAGATATACCTCCTCATGTGAGACCAAAAACATTCACCTTACCTTTCAAGTAGTCTCGTGGCCCTCTGCAATTTTGATAAACCAGGCGTACATATTTGGGGATATTTTAATGAATGAATATACCTACATCCAACTGGAAATTACATGAAAACTATGAACATTTTTTACCATACCAGGTATGCAAAACGTAGGGAGTCCTCTCATGGGTTTTGGCAGCGTTTGTTTGGAATCTAAGAAAACATTTCAGGTGAGTACTTCTTCCCAAATCGTAAATTACCTATGTGAGTCGGCTCGGGTCCCTTTGGCTAAAATCAATTCCAAATGAAGAGGTTTGCCGAATCTCCGTAGTATTTCCCGGAAAATTGAATATTCGTAAGCTTTTGAATGTCCCAACTTACATAACATAGTAGAGACATAGTTGTTAATATACCTAACATAGTAGAGACGTGCACCACCCAAAGTATCTATTTAAAAGTCTCAAGTCACCCCAACCTTTTTTAACCCCAACCGCCGTTATAATGGGGTTTGAACAATTTTTTTGGCATTTTTTTTCAAATCTTTGATGTGCAACATATTCTTTTTGAGTATTTAATTAGTTTATGAAATCGAAGCACGAACCTACATACTTATATTGCAGCCCTTGGATAAAGATTCAGACAAGCTGGACTCAAAGCCAGTCCAAACCACCGTCAAATCTGGAGATAATCATCCGCTTACCCTGCATCTCCGGAGAGAAAGCACAGGATGGACAGCTTTGCGCCCCTCGATGGACGCACCTGCAAATGATGATTCATTACGCATTGTAATGCCAGTCCTTGAGAACATGAAAACCACTACCTCTAGTGACGGAGTACAGAGTGAAAACGAGAAAATCCAGGGGGTTGAGCTGGAGCCCACTACGAAAGATTTTTCGGACAATGACTTTGAAGAGAACTCATCCCCGATGCCGTCGCTGGAGCCATCTAACTTGGATCTCAAGTGTACGATTTCTGCAAAAGCTGCAACAAGTAAGGGATGCAGATATATGCATGCAGAGTTACGGCTTACGCGGAGACTACAGTCACACTGGCATAAAAGGAAATGAATATTCCATTCGGTTATCAGCATTGCAAAATTAGTCCGTGTTTAGGTGTGACTGCCAATAATGGAGTTCATTGCATAAATCCAGAATTTCAACTGGAAATTGTCGTTGTTGCTTTTACTCTGATCTAAAGACAAATTATTTTGGGATGCTGGCTGTTGGCTCAAACATTGTTCACCGTGTTCATAATTGTGATATTAGTAGAGGGAAATTTGAGGTTTCAGATTAAAAAAAAACCAAAGTTAACAAGTTAAAGAAACGGGGCTGTACTTCCAGTGAACAAGATTAAAATAAATTATGTTTGTAGATCCGTTAAGAATTTAGTTT
>JAHZMY010003534.1:0-11481 GCA_027743915.1 Seira sanloemensis
AGTCTTTCAATTGCTTCCATGTTATCTGGCCACTTTCCGCTCGTCTCTAAATGAATGATGACGCCTACGGGGTCGACAAACTTGGGTACCTTCGAGGGTGCTACAAGCATTTCCAGAGGGATGTCTCCTTCAGTCATTACTTCTTCGCTATTGGTAGATTCATTTAAACTTGCATTGGGCTTCGCAGAAATGGGTACACTTTTTCTCAGCAGCATAGCCTTCTTCTTGGGGTCGATTTCGGTGAGAACTTTACACTGGAAGTAGGTTTGAGGCGGGGTTGGCAGGATGTCGCTGAAGCGGAGCACGGATGAAGTTCCCTGGACCGTTGCGATTTTCAGTGGGAGCTCTTCCAACTGTCTCAAGATCTTGGAAAAGTCGTCGAAGCAGCTTGAAATGAATCTGGTGACCCTATCAACGTCCACAGGCTCAGTTTCTTCTGGAGCTCGGATCTCCTTCACCTTGGCGAATTTTCCACCAATGTAGATTTTCTTCTTCTGGACTTCAGTAGGATTCGATGTGATTTTGAGGTATTTGCCTTCCACAAGGGATTCGAGCTGCTGGTCAATATATTCCTCTGTGGCTAGAGTGTAACGGAGGTGCCGTCGAAAGATGAAATGGAGCATTTGGAAGCAAATCCGGTTTTTACCGAGGGACAACGAAAGGTTCTCTAAGGTCACAGACTCCAAGAGAGTGCCATCTTTAAAGCGCCTCAGCTCAGCCTTGTCTCCCCAAAACTTTTTAAAGTTCTGAATATCATGGTGGGATTCACTCTCACATTTTTCAATGAGTCTTTGGGACACTTCCCGGTTGATGTTTAGGCCAAACCGTATCACTTCGGGGAACCGCCTTGGAACCTTTTCTTGGACGTCCCATTCAGGGCTTTCGGGGAGTTCACAGTCCAGTGCCGTTATTCGGGAACCTAGACATCTCTCGATTAAGGAGCCAACGGAAGAAATTACCAAGGGATAAATGTACCCCGAATGGTCCAAAACCACAACTTTGTCCTCCATTTGCTTCCGAAAATGGGTTTCCAGGTTCTCAATTCTGGAAAGACTACATACAAAATACATTCGTTTAAGATTAAGTTCGTGTATTAATTAGCATCACAAACATTGAACAGTTTATATTATGGCTCACCAAATCACGTGGTCGAAATTCATGATGAACTTGACTGGCGTCACAAACAGCGCAAGAAAGCCGGTCACATTCGCACCATCGATGATTGTCAGCGCCCGCCTCGCCTCCTGTTGCATTCTCCTGTACGTGTATTTGGACAAATTCGCGGTGTAATTTAATACTCCAGTCAAATCCAAGAATACAACGTCCCATTGCATATGTGCCGACTTTTGGGCTTCCTGATTTGTCGAAAATGATATCCCACCTTCACACAAGTTGAGCTGGATAAGGCTAACGAAAAAGACTCGAACTAGTTGAAATACTGTCATGCTCTCATTGATTTTCCCAGTTTTATGGAGGTGACGCAGGAACTGGCTGACGATGAAACCGGAAAAGCTGGCGTAGCCCTGATCAGAAAAAAATATACCAGTTTAAAAATACATACATAATTATAGGAGGTAAAACTGAAGATATATAGTTTTTGGTTTAATTAAATATTGGTACTTTTAAAAGTTCCCTCTGCGTCAGCCAAATCTTCAGAAGCTTGATGGCGTTTTGATAAATCGGCCTGTCCTTCAAGAAATTAGATAATTCGTCATGAATTTCGTTTGCCAACGCGTCCTGCAAGATGGTAAAATTATAGTGCTGCGTGCTGGAGTCAGGTTCTGAAATGTAAATAATTGCATGTAATCTCTAATTTAATTGGAGATTATGTGTGAATGCAATCCAATGACTTACCATCTTCTGGTTTGGCTGTTTTGAAAAAATGATCATACCGCAAATTATTCCTTTCGCACGTTAACTTTTGCGGAGAAAAATAATCTTTTGGAGGAACAGCATGGACCAAAACAGTGGTCTTATTCACTCTTAAACTCAACACCGGCTTTAGACATTCCCCATTAGCCGAGGTGAACTTGACATCGTCGCCCCGTTGTCTCAGCTTTTTCGCGAGGAAGCCCAGGAAGAATGCCCTCTTGAGATGGTACCTGTGATTGAGAGTGTCGCTTTTCACCAAGTAGTCATACGGCATTTCTAGGAAGATGTCCACAGGAGACACCTTATTGAGGGCTGTGTCGGTGGCCCAAGAACCCCGAATTTCCACAGCGGTTGGAGCACGCCAGTGTATCCCTGCTGTGCCCTTTGACTCCGGTACGATATTATCAGGTAACGGGAGCTTGATGGGTTTCAACAATCTTCCAAACTCTTGAGGAGTAACTGCTTTGGATTTGGGCAGGCTCGTGACGAAGCTCTTAAATTCGTGGAACCAACTGAGCACTTCCTGTTTTCGACTGTCGGATATTGCCGTCTCCCGAAGAACTTCTTCGATCTGGACATTGTACAGATTGGAGTAGTGGGCATACTCCTTGGCAGTCAGTTCCTTTATCTCTTCTTTTGTTAATGTCTCAACGGCAGCCCTACTCCCCTTTGGCTGTTTTGGACCGAGCTTCTTTAACTTTTTACGGTTCTTAACTGCTCGCTTGCTGTCTTTTGCCTTCCTTTTTTTCTTGGAGCTCGAGCCATCTGCTTCTTCCCCGTCCCCAGTTTTAGATGGATCAGTAATACCTTGGTCGTCTCCAATGTCTGAATCATCCTCAGAGTCAATGTCATCATCGCCACCGCTGTCAAAACCGTTCTCTTCGTCAGAGTCCACAAACAACTCGGATGGCATAATTATTATAGAATTAAATTGCACCCACAAAAGAAAAATAAACTATGCGAATAAGTTCATGCTTTAAAGTCACATCAAAGTTACTTTTTCAAAATTTTAAAAAGTTGGAATAGTCCATGAAGACTCAGTATTTGTGAAAAAGCATGTTTCTTGTACACGTGCAGCCGTCTAAATCCAGAAAAATAGAGCATTTTGAATGATCTTTAGCAAAAAGTTCCTGCTGCCGCTTCAATTCTTCCTCAATGGCTTTTGGATGGGTGGCAGATGAACAAAGGAACGAAGCATAGCACAAAGTAATTATGTAAGAACCACGACAGAATCGTATGTAGTACTGCTAAAATGAATGCCTGCAAAGGTCCTGCATGGTTCTGATAAATAGAATTGTATTCAACTAAGAAATTTAATTTCTAAATCTTATATTTGTATGAAGCATAACCCAAAAAGGTTACAATACATACACATGTCACACAAAGACAATAATTAGTATAAGTAATGTCGCAGAAATAATTGTTGCGAATTAAATATTTCACAAGACTATCTCGTTTAAACTTAATATTATAAGAGAGCACCGTCGGGCAGAGGGGCCTTCACAAACAAAGGAGGAATTATACTGTGCATGACTGCAGCCCTCTCAACCCACTTCATGATATCCTTACACACGTCCTCAACAGATTGGAGGGCATTGATAAGCTTAAACTTCTCCCCAAACTTGGCGTGAATGTGTTGAATCTCATGCTTAAACTTTTTAAACTGCTCCGCAGCAATCACGAAGATTTCGGGCTGGAGGCGTCGCAAAATCTTTGACGCTCTCACTTGAAACCGCAAGTACAGACAGAGGTTATCTTGGGCCGTTTTCTCACTGAACTTCATGTACAGAATGAAGTCGGGCGTGGTGATCTGTGAATGACATGAACATGAGTTACGGTCGCCGATTTATGAATGAGGTGTAAATGTCTATGTATTAACATAATTGGCAAAGTCTCGGCACTGAGAGAAGGTGGCTGGATACTCAGCAAAGAGAAATCCTTTATGCTGACCCTTCCTACAAATGTTGGCCATTTGTCTTCTGATAACCTCAAAGATGAAGGCGCGAGGCAGGGCAACTCCGCGGTGCATCAAATGGCTCACCACGTCCTCCTGTTTGATCTCCATTACGATTTCCTGTTGAAGAAGTGCACCAATGTTGAGGAAGTACCAGTTGTAACTGTCAGCAATGCTGGAGAACAACGCAGTGGTTGGAGAGCCAGGCGGGGTCAAGATCCAAATTATTGGGAGATTTGCCGACTTGATGGCGTCTGTGTCCTATGATAAACTCATATTTGTACACACAACAGCTTAAGAAGTTGACATTTTCCAGCAGAAAATTAAAGATTGAAGAATTATAATTTACGTCTGGATCATAATCAGCGACAGTGTAGCATCCTTCCTTCCGGTACAATTTGCGCTGCTTCACGGCTGCCCGGTGGAGGCGCTGAAAAAAGTTGCTGATCGCGTAGCCAATCTTGTTGAGCCAGTTTAGGCAGCCAGCGAATCTCGATTTTTGTATTTTGGAGGAACCGACAGCGGAGTACGAGTACCTCATTCGGTCAGGGTCTTCAGGATCGGAGGCCCTCGAAGGGGACATTGAAGGACGGTTGGGTCTAAGCGGATTTGTGGATTTGCTGATAGACATTTTATTGGTTTTAGAGAGGGATTACGTGTCAAGTATTTTTCATTCAAAGAAATCTAAATACACCGACCAACGACCAGCATTTGCGAACTTTTGTTCATATTGCCATTTCAATTTCTGAGGCTGATGGGCGATGCTCAAAGCAGTTTTACAATAGGTTCATTACAAAAATAATGGCAATTAAGGCCATCCATGACAATGAAGGGACTTGCCATCTGAATTGTTATGTATTGAACGGCATGTCTCCGAGACGTCTTCAATGAACGTATGCATTGCCTTGAACTCAATTTTGACTTCCGTTGAATAGCCCATTGTGAGTTTGGCTTTCACTTTATGTTTTGGTCTTGGTAGACTGATGTACATGAACACTTTATTTTTGCAATTTATTAAAGTTAATTGCTAACTTTTGAAATGTGCTTCAGTGTATTCCATAATAAAATGCGCATACTTCTCAAGTTGCTCCGTGTAATATTTTTTATTTGCACGGTTCAAGGCTACCCCAGCATGTACTTGAACCGGGAGTCAGCAGACACTGATCCCATCAGTGGGTTCAGAGGTCAGTTGAGTCGCTTGCGTTTTAACCCGGACATAATTGTGATGCAAAGGAAAGGTGACGAAAGTACCACTTATCACTTGGCCGACGAGCCAAGAAGCCATCCGATATTTTCTAGGGGACTTCAAGAGCTCGGGAAAAAGTACATCATATTCGGTCACCCTTCCTTCCCCGCAGGTTCGGGTCATTACATTGTTTTCAAGAGAATGGAGCATCAGAGGGCGAAATATCAAGGCAACACAAACTTTTTGTATGAATGCTATGTTCTCAATTTCAAGTGAGTTCGTGTGTTCATCTAACTTATATCAAAGTAATTTTAATATTCGAGTAGAAATTAATTATGCTATTTCATGTCAGGGATACACTTCATGGCACCGTATCTGACCTTGACCCTCAGCTATACAAATTCTACCAGGACAGGATAGGATTCAATCATGGATATCGACAGTTTGGAAAATAATTTTAGGAAAACGGTGTTTGTATTTTAGAATTGTAATAACATAAATCCATACGTATGACTTAAACATTTATTTAATTGAAACAACTTCACCAAAAAGATACTTAGTTATACATAGCTTGGAACAAAAGATATTACTAAATTAAAAATGTATATCAACAACATCTTCTGGACTAGCGCCAAAACTTAACTTGCGTCATAGACTAGTACAATATTATTTTAAAAGTCTTCTCCCTAGATTTACAAAGAAAAACTAATAAATTGCGATTAAATTTTATCCCTGAATAGAACACTACTCATAGAGAGTCAATTGTGCACAATTTGGTACTTGCGCTTCTCCATAATTTCCTCCCTCGTGTGGTTTGTTTTTCGGAGGAAAAACACCCGATCTGGATGCACCTTGCCGATTCCTTCGAATTGTTTCCGGAAGGGTTCCAACTTCTTTTCCTTTGCCTCTTCCTGCTTCACAAGCTCCAAGTATCTTGGATAGGTGCCCTTTATCTTGGCCATGCTCTTCACCTTGTTGTGGATACGTTTATCCTCCTGCCTAGCTTCATGCTTTTCGATGGCCTGTTGAACGTAATAATGGCTATAATGCTGTTCCATCTACAGGAAATTAAAAACAATTGTATAATTTATGATTGATTGATATTGTGATGAATGCTAAGGTTTTACTACCAAACCTGACTTTGACTTGGATCGTCCAATGAGGCAAATACGGTTTCAAAATACATCCAAAAGACCTTGATTTTCATTCGCATTCCAACATGGAGGAGATACTTCCACTTCTGCTCCAGCTCTTCACTGTACTGAGTCACGTCTGGAATGTTAACACAATACCTTTTAACTAGCCGAATTTATTGTGAGGGTATTTTTATTAATATAAGTATGTACCGTCAAGACGCAAACTGAGTCGGAAGCTGAGAGGAGTGAGATGGTTAAACCTGTGGGGCATGGGAAAAATATTCTTGGTCTCCACCAAAGTCGTCTTTCCAATGTCGAGCAGAAACATTCTAAATAGAAATCAAAAATAGAAATAAAAAATCAACATATTTAAATATATATATGTATGTATATTCATGACACTTACTCATACAGACTTGTTTCCGTTTCATCCTCTGGAGGTTTCACTGGCTTGCGACACACGGCACGATACCACTTCCCACCAAAGCTCTTGTAATCTTCGTTGAACACGTCGAGCACAGGTTCACCCTCAAATAGCCAGTCCAGGTAGGAAGAGTCCAGAGGTCTAAAATTTGAGGAAGAATAGTACACATCGCCCCACTTTTCTGGCCAGAAGACGAGGCACACCTTTTTAAGAAAACAAATCTCCAATTATGATCACGATCAAGCATTATTTTTTGTACTATTTTTTCATACCCGATTGCGCTCGGGAACAAAACCGTCCTGCAATCTTGCCCGATCTGCTGCAGATCTCTCTGCAACCCATTTCCCGATTTCTGCACAGCGGGAGGCGAGGGCTTCCTCAAAGTCGAATTGTGGCTCCTCCTTCTTACCCACCAAACGAACCTGGATCTTGCTCAAATGACTATATTTGGTGATTTCCACCTCAACTGAGTTGGAGAGCAGTTCGGGCCGGATATATGGGAGATCTTCGGGGGAAAAGTACTCGTAATCCGCGTTGTCCAAGCGAAATACGAAGCGACGATGTCTATCATTTTTCTCGACGAATATTTCCTCATTGTACTGCCGGACGAAGTCGACAGTGCTCTTGAAGAATTCGTTGGAGGACATCAGGCTCTCGATTTCATTCCGCTCTTCTTCGGGGGGATCGATCCAATTACCTGCATTTGGCAAAAAATAGACAATTTAACTAGTATATCTTGAACATCAAGACCGAATGAATTGTGGTAGTGAACTCATATTTACAGTTCCAATCGTTAATCGCGGCAACCGCAAGCTCATTGAATGAGACCTGTTTTCCGAGTCTCCAAAGGCATGCTGGAAATTCCAAAGCGAGGTAGTTGGGCCTAACGCTAGCCACAGGTACCAACTAAGTTTTAATAATAATAGCCATCAAAGCTTTATAATTACACCAAGTATACGAATAGCAATAAACTATTAAACTACGTTCAACGTCTTACCAGCTCTAAAAGAAACGGTTGAGTTTGTAGCTCATCCGTCAGCTCCTGGCGGTACTCAAAGTCCACCGGAAATGAGTAACGGAGACGATGGAAGATTATCTTTATCCCATAAATGGGAATCTAAAAAACACAAAATAAATCAGTAATAGGAACGTGAGCATCATTCGAAAACAGCAACACAATTAGCAAAGTACCCTAAAGATATGTCGCGGAATCTCGTACAACTCCTTCCAACTGTAAGTCGACGAATCGCCAAAGTCCACAAAAAGGACATTGTACTCCTCAATGTTTCCATCGTGGGCGGTGATTACTCCACGGTACCAGTTATCCTCGTACTTTGCAATGACCATCTCTCCTTCTTCCGGAACGCGGTCGAGGGAATACGGCTTGACGTCTTCAAAACAATCAAGATTTACAATCCTCACAAAACGAGTTTTATTTAACTATTAGTTAAAATGTTTGAAAGATAAATATATACAAGTAAATTACTTACCGTTCGACTCCATATATTCCGTGATTAGTGCACAGAGCGTGTCCACATTCGCAGCGTCCTCGGCAGCCTGAACCGTTAAGGAGAACTTGTTCCACAACCAATGCAAATACACCGTCGCATCCGGCTTCAGCAGATTTTTGGAATAAGTTGTGACTGCTAAAAGATTCCTTCTCCTGAACGATTTTAAGCGCTTCTCCCACAACGGACCCCCTCCTCTAAATTTCACTAACCTTGAACCCTCACCCTCATCACCTGATTGCTGCTTATCTGGCTCCATCTCTTCAAACTACAGACCCAAAAAACCGAAGCAGAAACTAAAGTTAAACAATATTTTTCGAAATTAATTTCTGCATTCTTGAATCTCTGAAAAGATGCGAAAGTGAATGTGGAGAAAAAACTCTACGGGATAGCAGCCAGAGTCAGACTAGTCACTATTTTACATAAAAACTTTTTATTAAAAAGGTATATGTAAATTAGAAGGATAAAACGGCGAAAGCGATTTAAATTAGTTCTTAATTCACATGATGCGATCATGCGTAGATTAGATAACACAAGTACGGTTTATACTGAAGTAGGTGATTTGCATATAATGCTAAAAGCATTCTCGCTCGACGAATAAAGTTTCAACTATAATTGTAATGCATAATGGTTCAAAGATAAATGTTATAACTTAAGTGATGTTTTGTTGTTGGAAGGAAAGGCAGTAGAAGTTTGTAAACTAAATATATCGTTGGAAAATGCAATACGATGAAATTAGTCTTCATAAGCAAGGAACAGTACAAAATGATAAAGGGATTTTTTGTTCGAAAAAGCATTTTTCAATTCCATGCTTGACCTTGACCCTCAGAGCCCAGCCATGAGCCAATGTTTCTTATGCCAATTTTTCCCATTTTTTCAGTACAAGATTTCATTTTTATTAATTACTTTAAAAACACAAGTAAATCACAAGTTTTAGTTGTAAAAAACGATATCGTTCATTTCGTGTCATTTTTTACATTAAACATTAAAAGTTAAAATACAGTCATTAAATATGCTCCTCGTTGCTCTCATTAGACGATTATTTAAACAAAACCACAAAAATATACAAAAAAAACAGGTCTAAAACTGTACAGTCTAATAAATACATTAAAATTGATACAATTTTTAAAATTGATTAAAATCTCCTACTTATTCCTAAAGACTATCTCCAACTGACTTTCTCCAGCGTCCACATTTGCGATTTACTCTTCTCGTCGCAGGCCCTCAGCTCGAGAGCCACTCCCGTCTCCGTCGGCAGCTTTTTCCTCATCGGCAGATCCAAGCATTTGCCACTGATCGTGTGAACAATTTTCCCTGTTTCCTTGTTAAACTGCCATTTCTGCCTGTCCAACGTGTTACACGCCATGATCCTGACTTCCGACTCTGCGTCTTTATGTTCGGGAGCGTCAAGGCACACCGAGTCATCCGTTTTGAAGTATCCATCCGGGGTCAGAATAAACATTTGGGGGGCATACAGCTCAATTATACAGTCACTGACTGAGGCTACGCCGTAGGGTTGGCCAAAAGTCTTCGTACGGGGCGATTGGAGACATTTTTGTGACCTGGAGTTGCGAATCTTGCCAAAGAAGCGGTCCTCCATGGGCATGAAGTGACTGGGCCAAATATTGTCGAGGTACCATTTGAATGATTTGCACTGCAACTTGTTATGTCTCAGGTTCAGCCTGTCCTCAATCGACTGATTTTGCGCGTAGACTGCCACTTCCGGATGGATCTTGAAGAAAAAGTCCTTCCACTCGTCCATCCATACCATCGCCACTCGAGCGAGGTTGGAGTTGAGGGTGTCACCCACACCTCCAGGAAACGAGTATGGAGATGACTTTCTGAAAAGATGACCTACGTGAGAGCAAGGGGCTATCTCCAATACGGCTCCACACATCCATCCCTTTTCAAACAAGCAATAAAAAGAATGCAATTTTAATTAAAAATTAATGCATGCATGTTTCAATTGCATACAAAAAAACTTGATTCATTTCCGTTTACACGGTTAGGTGATCATTTACCCTACATATTACAAAGAAAAAAAATTCACATTTCAATACTCCGCATCAAAAAATAGTCCAAATTGGATTATGTCACAAGTTGACTGCAGAAAAAAATTGAAACGGTACATGCATTTCTATAGCCAATTTATGCCTTAATCGACGGAAAATGCGTGTCTTTCATTCAACAGTCCCAACTTATTGAATGCATAGATTCACAGACACAATCAATTTGACTCTTTCACGGTTTACTGAACTCATTCAGAGGAGGAGCATTTTTTTCCGAACCACAAACTCCTTTCAATTGTGACGCGAGAGTCACGGCATAATTGTCAACTTTTGCGAAGTTCCCCCAAAAAAAACATCCATCCAACCATATTAAGCCATGGTCACTTCCTGTGACCGTTCTGGCATGTTGACAAAATAACAGTTTTCGATATGCATTCAAAAATGATTATTATTATGGATGGTGATTCAATTAAATCGAATATATAGCCCAGTTCAAGAATATTCTCTGCCAAAAGATTGCATGACACAAAGGGAATACAAAAAATATTTTTCATGTGTTTCATACTTGAATGGCTGCGTCGGATCGTCCTGACGCTGAGCAATGATGTCCAGCGGAAGTGAGAACCACCTAAAGTGTAAAGCCCAGTTGAATCCGCCTTGGTGCAGCTCAAAGCTGCGGACGTACTGGAATGTCTCATCGTTAATTATGTCAATGACGGGACTGACGATGGACTGACGATTTTCGCGAATGCGATCCAACAATGGCTCCAACCAACCTGTGTGTTGTTATAACATAATAGAGTTTTAATTAAACAGCCCGATGACTACTATAATGACAATGACATGGATAGGGTATCATTTTTTTTGACAGAGAGGAAGGAATTCGAAGTTGGAGATTTGTGCGTAACGATGCCTCATTAATTTTAATGATAATAATTTAGATAGGACATTATAGAAGCAATAATGATTACAACTGATAAAATGGGATCATTCACCTGTGGTGCACTCGCAATGAGCATCCAAAAACGTTAGAACTTGCCCTGTGGCCTGTTTCGCACCCAGGAGTCGGGCTTGAATCAAACCAATTCGTTCCTTGGTTCGTATCACTTTCACCGGAACTGGAAGTTGCGCAATCTGAGCATCCAAGGCTTCCTTCAGAAATACTGAAAACACAAATTGTGGGGAATGGCATGAAATCAGATATGTATTTGTTTTTGATTAAATTCGAAACGCTTTCTACTTTTTTTAGTAAAATGTGGGACAATAAAGGAGATATTGTTGTTTTTTTTGTAGGACCTACATCTTTGACTAGCATCATCGACCAGAATGATTTCAGTGAGGACACTTTTGGGCGAGCGGTTAATGACGCTGTACACAGTCCTCATGAGAGTT
>JAHZMY010003535.1:0-10839 GCA_027743915.1 Seira sanloemensis
AAGGTTAAAGCTCAAATGTTTCCTCATACTTGTCCCGTGTGTATATTATCATACAGAGACTTTTATGTAGGAGAAAATGTACGTGCTACCATTATAAAGAATCTGGCGTTGAAACTTGCCGTGGCCAACGGACATCCATGTATAATTAAAGAGCCCGTGTATGAAAAGAACTATGACCCTCTTCCTGCTTTTGTTATTGTTGAATGTGAAAGTTATAAAGGGATGGGGTTAGAGGGTAAAAAAAATCAAATACCTATTCCACGTATTACAGATAAATTGTACTGCCCTCATATGAAAATGTATGTTTCAGTTAAATACATCCCTCTTTCCTTGAATTACAGTACATCAATATTTAAAATACAAGGGCAAACGGTAGATTCCCTGACAATGTGTTTTGACCGTTTAAGGCCAAACTGCAACGAGATTTACACCGGGCTAAGTCGAGTTCGAGATATAAACTCGCTTGCAATCAAAAGTGAACGGCCACTTGATTATTACTTCTCAGTAGTCGAGTAATGGCTTCTTTTCTCTCTCTCCTGTTGTCTCTTTTGGTGAACCCGGACTTAAATCCGGGAGACCCGAAAAATATAATTAAAAAATATGCTTTGGTAGATCATAAGTTCTCACGGAAGGAGTACTGTACATATTTCGTTTTAATGCGAAAAAAGTATTCTTCGGATGACGACTACCATAAACTTTTTCCAATTCCAGGCGTGGATTACGACGAAAAAACGAAACAGTTGTACGTGGCAGTATGTGAACATGCCACGTGCCCTTTACCGAACACCGAGTTTGATTTCGTTTGTGCCCATCTCGTTTTGGATGGGTTAATCACGAGGGAAGATCTTAACCTTGTGCGTCCTATCGCCTGGTGTGACATCACGGAGTACAACAAACACCAAGCTCCAACCTATGCCTTGGACCACCTCAACTGCCCGTAGGTAATCTTAAAAAAATTGAATCATGCAATAATATTTTTTATATTAATTTCAGGGGTATATACATACCGCACTGGGAACGCGCTCTGGCTTCCAGAGATGTGTCACTTTGTTGGGATGCAGAGAAGGAGGTCGTACATCATGTACCTTGTAAACATACTAACAACAATTGCCAGTTCGAGGCATTGAGTGCTTGGACTGCCATCACGGGAATCCAAAAGAATATACTCCCGGGTGAGGTGTTAGGTGCATTTCTTTACTCGTTTTCCAGCCGCATAAAACATGGAGCGGGTAGTGGGATCACAGATATCACGGTACTAAGAAATGATCACTTTTGGCCTGTGTCACGCATGGTCAAATTCCTTACGCCACGTGATTGTTGGTACATGGATTCTGGGGAGAGGTTAGATGAATTCTTTGTAAGTCGCTCAGGCCACTATTTCCGTGACCTAAGTATTGAAGTCAAGTATGATTTCGATGCTATTTCCCTGCCTGTCAACCTTGGGAAGGAAGGCAGCGACAGCTATAAGCGCTACATAAGACATTATTGCCGAGAGATCATTGTGACAACTAAACCGTACGGCACAGAAGACGAAATTCGATGGAATCTCATCCGAACTGACGTAAAGGTAGGGAACCCCTTAAAATTTTTAAGGGGAAGAAAGTCGACGGTGCAGTTTTCGTAAGTAATCTTTTTTCTCTTCTTTTCTCTCTCTCTTTTTTCCTTTCCCCGTGTCTATGCGGGCCCGTGGCGGATGTGAAGGTGGCTGCGGGACGATTGCCTTGTCGATGGAGCTGTGAAATGATCAGTCCATGGATAAGGTAGTTGTTTCACACCACCTTTAAAATCATCAGAGGGATCATTGGAAAGCTGGAAGCACAAGGAAAGGTCTTTTTCCCTCCTCTGTCGTTTATAGGCAGGCCAGTGGTGTGGATGTGAAAGTGGCTGCGGCGCCAACCCAGCCTTAATGAAGCTGTAACAATAATCAGCTCATCAAGGCTGGATTCGCGTTGCACCGTCTCCAATATCATCAGACTGATCCGTAGAAGGCTGAAAAGGGAAAAGAAGAAAAGGTAATTTTCCCTCATTCCCTTTACCCGTATCTATGAAAGCCAGTGGTGGGGGTGTGACGGTGACTGCGGGATATTTGTGTTGTTGATGAAACTGCAGAATGATCAGTTTCATCAATAACCCACTTGTCTTGCACCACCTTTAAAATCATCGGTTGGAGGGAAATCGTGGCTGGAAAGGATTCACAACACATCGTTGGAATGCTCTTCCTTGTTTCCCCCTGTGGACTCGTAATAGAGGGAGACTGCCATGCACCCCCAGCCTTAGTTGAACTGTGAATATAATCAGTTCAAATAGGACTGGAATTGCATTGCATCCCCTCCAATATCATCCGTTGAAATCGAAGGCAGGAAGAGGAGCAGAGAAAAGTTCCCTTTTTCCTTGTGGTATGCAGGCTCATGGAGTGAGGTAGACTGCAGAGAAAATTCAGCCTTGGTTGAACTGCGAAATAAATCAGTTCGTCAAGGCTGGATTTGCATTGCTAAACCTCCCATCAGCAAAATCCGTGAAGGAGAGCGGAGGAAAGCAACTCTTCCTCTTTCATCTTGGTCCCGTGGAGTGAGGTAGAGTGCGGGGTAAATCCGGTCTTAATTGAACTGTAAAATAAATCGGTTCAATCAAGACCGGATTCGCGTTGCACAACCTCAAATATCATCAGCCAAATCCTGGAAGACTGGAAGGGAAACAGATTTACAGCGCATTGTAGGAAATTGTCTCTCAATCCCTTTTTCCCCGTTGCCCCGAATGAGGTGGAATGCAGGACTTATGCAACATGGACAAAACTGGGGAAATAATCAGTTTTTTCCTCTTGCATATGTTTTGTACCACTTCACATGCATCAGAGGGATCATTGAAAACTGGAAGAAGATTAAAGCGGAATAATTTCTCTCTCATCCGCCTCTCTTATGTTACCCCAAAGTAAGGTGAAATGCAGTACGAGTCTAGTTTTGTGGAGCTGTAAATTGATCAGTTCCCAATTACTGGAGTCGTGATGCATCGCATTTAAAAATCATCGATTGGGATTTTTTGGAAAGCTACATCATAAGTAGAAGTGGAATGAGAGACTCATGCAACTTGGATGAAACTGGGAAAAATTAGTTTCATACATATTGCATTTGTCTTGTATCACTTCTACATGCATCAGTATCAGCGCGAAAGGCTGAAAGAAAATCGTAAGGATTTTTGCTTCCTCATGCTGAAACAAAGGAAATAAGAGGTTGACTACAGAACATTTGCGTCTTTTGCGAAATTGTGGGAATAATCAGTTTCGTAATTGATGCACGTGTCTTGTCTCACTTCTTCAATCAACAACTGAGCGGAGAGATCCACAGACAATGATGATGATGATGATGATGAACAAGTTACAGGGTTCAGGTTTCTTTTTATCAAGATGATGATGATAATACAAAGGATGCACAAGGGACTACCTGACCTTAATAGCCAACCAGAAACAGTAACCCTTCATTTCTTGAGTGGAGGGACCCAAAGCATCATGGTACTACGAAAGAGGCTCTTTAAATGCGGTGTGTGTGTGTACACATCGGAAAACGTTCATGATTTACAGGCACATAGTTTAGCCACACATCAATGTAAAAATGGCTGTATATGCAATAACCTTGCATCACACAGATGTACATTGGCTGGAGCAGGGCAACAACAACAGGGCAATTTGAGAAATATTCATGCTGGAAGAAATAATAAACTTCAGCTAAAAAGTTCTGCTCATAATGGTTCCATTGCTACTTACAACTATGATTTTAGAGAAAAGACGCCCATATTACTTGACGCTTTTAATGAGATTTACGAGGATTTAAGAAAACTAACAACAGCGTTTGTACATGAGTATGGACAAATTAAGATTCAAGTTGATAGATATTTCATGTCACCCTTTTTGAAAATTATCTCTGAAAAATTTGTCATTTCAATACTGGAATTTGCAATCAATTATGTAGATTCAACTCTACAAATGTATTCAAATCAGAGGAGCGGCTATTTAGTTATGAACATCAATAGTTTACAAGTGACGTATTCCGTGTCCACACCAAGTTCCGCAGGCTCCCACTTACCGACTTTGACCATTTGGAAACGAAAGCCTGTAATAAACATAAAATGCACCAAAACTCAGAATTGCTTTTTACTTTCGGTCTTGTGTGGAGCATACCCACAATATTTTGACAAGTCAAAATTTAAGAACAGATGGCAAAGAAGAAGAGCAATGGAGAATCCTGCTTCTTATGAGCCTCTGCTTGATGAGTTGAGAAAAAAAGGAGAGTTTGACGTAGACAAATATATGGGGTTAATTAATTTAGAAATGATTGACATTTTTGAAGAAGAAGCCCAGATTTCAGTAAATTGCTTCTCTTTGCATAGAAAAACACAAAAAGTGCTTGTAGAAAGGCAAACTGTAAAGTCTATGCCTAAGCATGTAAACCTACTTATAATTCGACGAAGTGATCTAGATAAGGCCACGCGAAAGAAATACTCAACCACACATCATTATATTCTTATAGAAAAAAACTCGTTTTTTAATCAAGGGTTTAGATACAAGAGAGAGATGTGCACCTTCTGTTCATGCATGTTTACACCAAAATTTATCAAATCTCATCAAGAAAGTTGCTTAAAGAAAAAAATGTTTGACTTTGAATTTCCAGAAGAAGATGTAGCCACTTTTAAAAATTATGAGTATACTTCTTCTCTACCATACAAAATTGCGTTTGACTTACTTTTTCATCTTGATTCTGAGAACAGGGTTCATGCCACAGGATTTTATTTAGTAGGAATGGGACCATCGGAAAATATATGTATACAAAAAGAATATGTAGGAGATGATGCAATAAATCAACTTTTAGAAACATTATTTTTTTCATCTGAATATTTAATGGAGAAAGAGAGAGCAGAATCACTACCACTTGAACTAAATAACGAAGAAATGCTTGCAAGAAAAAATGCACAGATGTGTGAATTGTGTAAAATACCATTTTCCTCTGACACACCTGTAAATTGCCATCATAATCATAACCTGAGGGCAGGTGACCGATTCAGAGACCCATTTCTTCCAAATAATATTACATTCCTTTGTTCATCATGTAATCTGAGGGTAAAAAAGAAGCCCTATGTTATTGCTGTGGTGTATAACCCAGCCAAAATAATTTTACGATTAATTGTAGAGGGGTTGAAGAAAAATTGGAAAATGAATGTTCAGGTTATACCTGGTCCCAATAATGAATATCTTTCAATTCATGTAGCAAACAAGTTTCGAATAATTGCTCTAGATAATTTTCTGACCGAGCCATTGCAGGTGTTACTTGAAGAATTAAGAAATGATGAAACGGAAAAATATTTTGATCACATTGATTCCTTGGGTTTTGGCACCCCTCTATATTTTCCACATAAATGTGGGCTAAAAGATATGCAAAATCCTTTGCCATCACGTGCAAAGTTTTATGATTATACTTTACGCAGGTGTTTGACTGCTCAAGAGTATAGAGTAATAGATTTTTGCTTTGATTGGAAGAGAATGGCTAATATGTATGATTATGCTATAGCATATTTGCGTTATCGCACATTTGCTCAATACACTATATTTCAAGCTCTTAATTATATTGGTCTCAAGCATTATTCTATAAGCCTTCATCATCATCTCTCTTTGGCCTCGTTTGCTTTTGCTGCTCTAAAATTCACATGTCGATTTGACAAGTGGGAGTACCTAAAATGTCCCGATATTACCACGAAACTCCTAAGTAATTTAACTGGCGGAATTTCATTCCTTAATGAAACATATGGCGAAGCAAGATCACCACGATTTAATGAATCTGTGAAGGATGTAGATATGCAAGAATTACTAGTTGTAGATATAACTTCTTTGTATGCTTATGCCCTTAGGCAAAAAATGCCGTTCTCGACCTACGAATTAATGAGTGGCGAGGAAGCAAGTAAAATAAATATTTTAGAGTTGAATGATGATGCTGATGTTTCTTATTTTTTCAATGTGGATTTGATTTATCCTGACGCGATAAAAAAAAGAACATTTTACCTTCCCTTTGCACCCCAAAAAATGTTAATGTCAGACCTGCAATTAAATCCAGCAGATAAAAAAATATTTTTGAGCTCCATTCCTTCGAGCGAACATACAAATGGTGTTCAGAAAATCATTCTTACACAGTATAATAAAAAAGGATTATTGCTACATGCACGCATGCTCAAGTTTTATGTTCAGAATGGAATGTTAATAGAAAAAGTAAATTATGCAATCTCATTTATTCAAAAAAATTGGATTGCAAAGTTTATTGATATGAATCTAGCAAATCGAGCCGCAGCTGACACAAAAACACTAAAAAACTACTTCAAAAATATTTCAAATTTCTCGTTTGGTAAGTTCTTATCATCCCAGAAGCCTCTTCGAATTAAATTCTGTTCAAATGAACGAGTAGCAAAGAGATGGACTGCCTCGAGCAGTTTTGAGAATGTACAGATTATAAATTCTGACTTGACACTTTTCTCCTTTGCAAATCCAAAAAGAATCATGTCATATAACGTGGCTGTAGGGTATGCTTGTCTCGAGGAAAGTAAGTTACGGTATTTTAGTTTAATGTATCAGCTTTTGGATTGCTTGGGACCTAATGCTAAGCTTTTGAGTGGGCAAACTGATAGTGGGATAATATTATATAAAAATCCTGAAAATGATTTTCTTATGAAAATGAAGCAGCTGAGTCCCATATTTGATCATTCAGTTTTACCAAAAGATTCTTTTTGTTATTCAGAAGAAAATAAAGGGAAGCCTGGGATTTTTAAATGGGAATTGCCACTAGCCTCAAAGTTTATTGGCATTTCGTCAAAGTGCTATTGCATTCTCTCACGATGTAAAAAATGCTTTCGTGAATTTAGTAATAATGACACGTGTGATTATTGTCATGGCAAAGAAACTAGTTTATGCAAAGGAGGAAACAAGAGAATGGGTAGAACTTTTGAAATCTACATGAACGCACTAAAAAGAGGAGAAACTCTGAAAATGGAATATTTTTCTGTCGATAAAAATGACTTGCAAATAATTCAAAGGTATCGATCCATTATGAACATGGCTCATTTTACGCGTATATGGAGCAGTGATGGGCAAACCTCCCGCCCGTTTGGTTTCTCTGAATAATATAAATTTAAATGTAAAATGAAATTATTAATCATTAGTCCATCAGGATGGATCAAGATTTTCGTCTACATCATCCCAGCGTGGCCATGGTCTGTGGTCCAAGCCTATCTGGCAAAAGCACGTTAGTAAGCAAAATGTGTCACTTTAGACGCATTCTCTACACTACTCCTTTAGAGCATTGCATTTGGTTTATACAAAATGAACAGCCCCTTTACGACGAAATGAAAAAAAAGGATGACAAAATTGTTTTCACTAACTCAATTGAAGAATTTGAAGAGCTTATGGATAATCATGAAGATGCGCTACTCGTCATTGATGATGGCCTAAGTAAACTTATGGAAAATAATAGCCTAATGATGAAGCTTGCTCTTGAAAAGGCTCACCATACTCGCAAGTCAGTCATTTTTATTTCTCAAGCCATTTTTGCACCGAAATTAAGGATAATATCGCTAAATTTTCATTACGTTTTACTTTTTCGGACATACAGGGACCAGATGGCCGTTTTTTCGTTTCTGCGCCAAGTGAACGTGTTACATCCTAAACGCTTGTTCCGTGCCTATTTACATGCTGTAGGACAGTCTAATTTTCGTCATTTCCTCCTAAGCCTCTTCCCCACTGAAAAGGAAGAAAATAAGTATCGCTCTTCCGTATTCTATTGGGAATACCCCCTCTTACTTTATCGAATTCACTATGGAGAAGATTAGCCCCCATTTAGATTTTCTGCAAGATCTCATTCGACGAAAAGCTAAAGATAGTGCCCGATTATTAAAAGGGAGTAACGAGAATGAGTTGACGGCATTATTAACTTGCTTAGCATACCGATTAGAGGATCCTTCCGCCTCCCGACGAGAAAAAAAATTTATTCGAAAGGTACTACGAAGTAAAAAAGGAAAACTTTTTCTACTTGTCAACATACATCTTTTGAAACAAATCCTTGCTTCAGCTTTAGTCAAATTTTTGCAAGAAATTTATGCTACAATTCTTGACAATTCGTAAGCATGGAATTCGCTTATGCCGTGGTTCCTTGGAGTCAATTACAAGAATTTGAAGAATACAAAAGAAAGACAGGACAAGGGCAAACTTCTCTTGATGATCACATTATATCTACACTCTCAAAATCTCTTCAGCCAAAGGCAAAAAAAGTTCTTACCCTGCTCTCAAGTAATAACTTGGCATATAAAGGATCGGGGGAACTTGAGACGCATCCAGAATATAACTTGAAAGACTTTTTGCCGTATCTCTTGAGTGGCAAAGGGAATAAACCTGAGAATTGGAAATCTTTGGCCCACATTCTTTCTGCAATAAAATTTCCTAAAGGCTTGATCGCAGCAAAGCCAGCAAATGACATCAAAAGAGCAAAAAAATCTCCAGGAAAATTATTTGATAAAATCGTGGTTGAATCCAGCTAATCCAGGGTCTTTGACTTCCGCCGCAACTTTTGCTCGCGAAAATAAAATTAAAGATTTGAGAAAATTAGAAAAGAGTTTGAGCACATTACCCGCCTACTATCTTCATCGAAGGGTAAATAAAAATATACGACGTCTTCCAGTTTTCTGCAAAGGCCCAGGTGATTTAGTCCAGGGTGACTTAGTCGATTTCAGGAAATATCGTCATTCTAATTCAAAGTATAGTTGGTCTTTATTTTTTATTGATTGTTTCAGTAAATATGCTACGGGAATAGCATTAAAAAACAAATCTGCGGCTGAATGTCTTCGTGGCTTTAAAGCAGCTTTAAAAGATTTCCCCTTTCCCATTAAAATGCTGCAAACTGATAATGACCGCTCATTTTTTGCTGCTCCCGTTCAAAATTATTTAAAATCACAAGGAATAGTTCATTATATTAGTCAGAGTATGTTAAAAAGTCAACAGATCGAAAGATTCAATAGAAGCATGCGTGAACGAATATGGCGGTATTTCACCGCAACTCGGCGAAAGAGATGGGAAAACATATTACAGCCGCTAATAGCATCATATAACTCAACTCGTCATTCATCCCATAATCACCGTCCAGCGGATGTATGGCAAAAAAAGGGGAAAGAACTCGATTCCGTCCTTCATCGTCTCCATCACAAGTTTGTTATGTTACCTTCTCGTTGCCCACGTCATTCACCTGGTGATGCTGTGGTGGTCAGTAACAGAAAAATACGTACTTTTGCTAAAGGTTACGAGTCAAAATTTCGTCAATCTCGCTTCATTATAAAAAGTATATATACTACATTTCCCGTAGTCTCATACAAAGTTGAAGATGAACAGGGCAATGAAATAGGTGGAACCTATGTTGAAGGAGAACTTGCATCAGTTCAAGATGGAACAAAATCCTAATGCATTCACAATTATCTTACAAAGCAATAAGCATACAGATTTTTTTGAAAATCGCAATAATAATTTCTCTAATTTTTTACCAAAAAGCCTGAATTTAAGCGAATATGATGTTGCTCTCACCTACCTTTCACATTTTCAAAATGTGGTTCAGCAGCCTCAACACACTGCCATACAACAGGTCTCATCCCTAACACCAGAAACTTTTTTTCCCGACGCAGATGCACGAAAAGCTACTTATTTTTCCATGGACTTGACTCAACGAACATCCCCAAAAACAACATACATATTTGTTGATTTCATCACTTTGCTTAATAATGATTTGGAAAGATATGAAATTGATGCATTCTTTGAAACAGAAATGGAGGCAGGCTCTCCAAAAAAATGCATACTTACATATACAGGCCAAGATAAATATGAGTTTAGCATAGACCCAGTCTTAGCTAAAATATTAGGATTTGAAACTCAAGTCCTTTTTGCCAATGGTGAGCATAGAGGGAGCGAAAATATTGACATACAAGAGTTTAATAGACTTCCTCTCACGCATGATTTTGTATTGGGAGAAAGGAAATGGATACCTACTTTTCTTACATTTGATGATCCACCAGGCGTGACTCTTCATGACATAACTATGGTAATTTCAGCTGCAGTGACGCAGATTGCCCCAAATGCAAGAATTCTTGTTGATGAAGCTCAACGAACGATGGAAGTGGATTTGGTTACTGATACGCAAATATTACGATTATCCAAATATCTTAATAATTACATCGGTTTGCCCGATTTGTATGAATTTCGAAACTCACAGAGTATTTCTGTCCGTCCCGAGATTTTTGATCCTACCGAACCTCTGCAGCCCTCCCTCTCTTTGCCAGAAGATGTGGATGAAACTCTCATTCCATCCAATCAAACTTTTGTTCTCTGCGATATTGTAGCACCCTCAATCTTTGATGGGAAGTTACTTAATTTTCTATCGGTTATAAATAAGCGTCAAACACAAAAGGAAATCATATATGCTCCTACAGAGCTCATGTATTTACCAGTTGGCCACCGTGACGTCACATCAATTAATATTAAACTTGTGACAGACGAGTTAAAAGAAATTGAATCACACCCAAGCCCTACCCTTGCTATACTTAACTTTCGCCGGAAATGGTACTTAGGCGGTTAACTTGTGGAAATAGTGGGTGCTCTTTAGCAAAGATGGGATGTTCACAGGGTTTAACTCCAATAGGAAGGCGAACTAAACGCCGTTCAAAACTCAGAAAAGTAATAAAAGGCGGAGGAAGAAAAAGGAGAAGTAGCAGACGCCTTGCAAAGCTCTTTGGTGCAGGCAAAAGGAGAAGATACAGAAGACGTCGATAAAATGG
>JAHZMY010003536.1:0-13760 GCA_027743915.1 Seira sanloemensis
AAGTGCAAATGTTTTGATTACTTATGCTCACGTATTTAAAATTTCACAAGTTGATTATTTTCAACTAAAGGCATAAAAGATTGACCAAGAAAATACTTTACCAAGGTCAAGAAACACACGAAATTTATTCCAAGTAATTGTAAACAGTTAGTGTACGGTGACCCTTAACTTCCTCATATGTCGGTTTTGAACAAGATTTTGCAATTTTGTATTATTATGCTGCATTTAGCCTTCAACGTCAGTCATATTTGTAATCATGCACGATATTTAATGTGGCTGCGTAGTAGTAGCATTAAATTTACGAGAAACCGCCAAATGCAGTGAACTTTGTTGTATGGTGTCAAGCAAAATTTTGTAAAAAAACAGTATTGATATCTGAATATTACAAAATGTATTAAAATCCTGCGTGTTCGATTTATTTCAGTGTTTAAGCTAATCGTCGGATAATCAAATTTTGAGCACCGCAATTATATCAAGCAAACTTTGGTTTGTTAGTCTGCGAATGAAACGATTGTATTAAAAAATAGGTTTTATTGCACTCTTGATAGCATCGTGGTGCAGTTTTTAAAGGGATTCTAAAAGATCGGTTTTATCGTCACAAATCAATAACAAGTAATACAAATAGCTTTACCTGCCGGAGTGCTCGCTACAACGCGAGTAGACGGGATATCTCGAACCGGTGACACCTGTTGGCCACTGTAAACGACATTTCCTTGGTCCATTTCAGAGATAACAATTGTATCTAAAAATGCAACACCAAAGTTTTATAGTTTTAGAAAATAATATTTTAATTTGAAAATCATTACCTGCAGATTCGTCAATCACTTTTTCCGTCTGAACTGGTGGTTTAGTGGGTAAAGATGCTAATGGTGTTCCGGCGGATGGGATGGCAAAACCTTAACGGATCCAAAATTAGGGAACATGAACGTACGAGTCGTCAATAAATGTACTTGGTGTAAGTTAACAAGAAAAATGAATAGGTGGTGCATACTTTCTGGATCAATCCATACGTAGTCAACAGCTTTTACGTAACAAACTGGTAATCCGTCAGAAATACAGTCCGTAATCAAGGCCTGGTTAAAAATGTTCACACCATAGCGATCGCTGTAAAATCTGTTTGTCCCCGAATCATTTGACGAAATAAAGTAAACGTCAATTTCCTTGAGTTCGTTCTCGGTATGAGCAACCAACGTTCCGCCGTGACACTATAAATCATTAACCAAAAACATGGTTTGCCTACAGCAAAGTTTTTATTAAAAATATTGTTTATAACATTTCACCTTAATTAGCCACTCCAGCCCTGATGCACTGGCTGCTGCAAGGTACGGATTTGGATGAGGAACAAGAAAAAACTTTGCGTTCCGAAAGATTTGTAAGGGTTGGACGTTTATTGATTCCCCTCCACCGTTTTTGACTTCAAGTGACAAAGGTAGGACATTGTTCATCTGTTTAATAAATAGCACAATCTTTAGTGAAATGGTTAAAGCATAATAAAGGCCAATTCATGACTACCGTGAGAGGATACGCTTCACGTTACATCTGTAATTATGTTTATGGCAGGTCAAGTGGTACCTACTTTGCATATGCGTTTAAGGATTGGCAATGTTTATGACTTGCCTTTATAGCTACCACTGAAGACGAAGAAAAAAAATCTCCAACGCCGGTAAACTCCGACTGCGAGCCTTTGCTGCTTGAGGTCGTATCTGGAGTTGCCAGCAGGGTGCGCACCACGGGTTCATTATTGTCCTTCGTCGTAACGGTCGACGGGCCAGCGCTAGGCGTTTTCATGGATGGATCAACGGGTTCTATTCCTGAAGAAGAATATTTATGGTCTCGTCGAGAGCGCAAACTGTTAAGTTTAGCAGCAAACAGTTCCCTCCTTAACTCCTTCGAGATATTCCTTTGTTTATTGGTGACTGTAGATAATGGAGTTCGATCCATCGGGTTCAGATTTCGTTTTGGAGTAGTCTCTGCCGAGGCACGATTTGTTGGCTGCTTCACGTCAACCAGTGAATTGAGCGTTTTAAATTGTGCATCATGCATTTTGCTGCTGGCGGCAGAGTTTTGGTCGGTACAGTTATTGTTGACATTGTTCCGGGCGGCTTGAAGACAGGTTGCAAGAAACGAAAGTGAATCGGCGGAACGTTTGCTTTTGCAGCTGACGGGTGAGTCTAGTCCTTTCAAATTGGCAGCTGGATACATTGCAGCTACTTGTCTACTGACCGCCACATAATTCTGGCTCCAGTGATGACGCATCTCTTGGGCGCTATACTAATGGTAGACAGAAATAAATATGGTTTAATAAACACATGTAAACTTCCATTTTTTCCCACAATTTGTCCTCATACGCATTTTGTACTAGCCAGTAGTTATGTTTCGGTATCATTTCAAGATAACAAGAACAGCAGAAACCGTTTCACATATTGCAATGGAACAGGCAGTCCGTACTGCAGACTTTACATCTACATATGTACATTTACAAAGTTTACGCAATAGTGAAAAAATAAATGATTGAAAACAATTCTAATTTTGAGTGACTTCTACAAATCAGGGAGATGAAAATATAAGCATTCATGTACCTAACCTTACCTTACTGCGGTGGTCATTTATCACATACAAAAGCTCGTTCAATGCTTTTGAAACGCTGAAATGTGTTAGCTTTTAGAAACCGCAAGTACACAGCAAGTAAATAATATGAGTTAATTGGGTCTAACTTGGGTCATATCTACCAAATATCTTCAATATAAATGAATCAAATACAGGATAACTCTAAAATTCATAGCAGCGACCTATACAAGCTCCCTGTTCTTTGTTCCAGCCATACTAATGTCATTTTTACCGGAGAAAGTAATAGACTAAAATCTACCTTGGACATTTAATTTTAGTAGCATTTTGTAGTTTAATACATAAATGCGTTGAGCACTACGACGTTTTCGTTACTGTGCTTACAGTAATATTTAAACAAATAGAGTATACACTTCTTTAAAACGGTAACGTTTGCGCTGGCATGGCATACATAATCAAAATATAAATTTCTATCTAATCTCACCCGGGACAAGGAATCATGAGTTTCAAAAATACTAAAAATGTCAAATGTTTTACGTTAAATTACTCATGTTCCTACTATATAATACAAATTTGTTCCATTTAACGTAAATGTCTTATACACCTTTAATGCTCAAGCCATGTCATAATAGTTGATCATGATTACCTGGTAAAGTCGAAGTTCACGTAATGCTTCCATCCAATGCAGCGAATTCTCCAGATCTGCAGGTTCCTCACGTTGCACGAAAAACTTTATGAGTCTGCGATCTGTTTCCGTAAATATTAATGCCGCAGCCTTTTTCTGGCTTGGTTTTTTCGTTGATGTATTCGACTTTCCCATATTGCCCACAATTTTGACAACCAAGACACTATTTAGAAAAGTAACAAATAACTTGCTTTGAACAATTCGACAAACTATATTGATCTGGTTGAAAACAGCCTAAAATACGTTTTTAAATCAAGTACGGCCAGAGATGTTGCCAGTGACACCGCCAAATGAATACTGACAAAATTTAGGCCAAATGCTGTATTTATACCCTTTTAACGTGCACTTTTGGCGCTTTGTTGATTTTTTTTACCTTTGATCCCCATTAATGCAACAAATGCCAAGTGCGTGTCGCAAAAGGGTAAATACAGGTTTGCTTTGAAGCGCTCATGCATGCAGAGTTATTATCATGCATGTTTATAATGACCTAGTACCCCGCACTCGGCAGAGACTACAAGACCGAGACAAATCTTATACAGACGTATCTCGCGGTTTAGCTCCGTACATTGTATCTCCCTTTCAAGAATTGCTAATTCCTGCATACAGTTACATACGGTAGTATAAGGTAACCAAATTTTCTTCATTTCTGTTGAACTCATGGTCACATTTAAAACAAAAATCTTAGGAGACATATAAAATTTGAGAGCTTGAGGACATATCGTACATTGCTCTAAGTTGCGCCGTTGAAAAGTTTTAGTGCTTACAATCTGCTAAGAAAAAACACCAATTTCTATAAGAATATCTGGTAACCGCTTTTCGTAATTTCTGTAAAACTCCTTAGTCCTGCTCAAAATCAAAAACCTTTAGGAACATCTTCAACTTCTGGGCTTTCAAATTACGTATTACACGTCTCTCTGCGGTGTGCCGTTTAAAATTTTTAGTGCACACAATAAGGGTAATAATATATAAGATTGCATATTTGTACTGGTTTAAATTAAGGCTTGTGTTTTTGCCCTAACAAATATTTTGCTTCTTTCTCATACAATGAATTTGTATTTGTTCCTGACTCCATAGAATTAACAACAGTTCTGGAACACTTTGCAAGTGTATACCCTAACATGCACCCTTTGCCTAATGAATTAAGCGTAGGCAGAGTATCGATTTCATTTTGATGCAAAAATAGCACAACCATCATTTGAGTAACTGGCATCCTGTGCATAAGCTGACCTACGCAAGACGGCACGTAACCAAAACCCAGCTTTAATTTGCCGGATCATTTCGCATAGCCGTATACATAGTGTTGGTGATTTTGACATATACAGCTTTCGGGTTGTCATGTTTACGCAAATGCCAAGCTAGTCGTCGCATAGGTTACTTAAGTAAATAATACAAGTTGTGAAATTACATAGTACCCAATAATGCAGAATCAACGTTTCTGTAAAAACTAACTAAAAAAGTAATGTTTATCATAACGTAGTGTGTTGTTTACACCTTCTGCACGAGCAAAACATCAACACACAGACCATGCCTTTAGCGTGTAGTAAATTACTTCCTTAGCATTTATAAAATCCTGGCGACCGGCACTTAAACATAATATTATATAATGTAGTTAAACGTTGTACTTAGTAAGCCCCAAAACACAAACAACGCTGTTGCCACTTGATTTTTTCAAGTCATAGAGATAAGCAAATGTCATGGTAGCACACAAAAGCATGTCGCATGTTACTGAATAGGTTAATGTTATGTAACGTTGTGGCAAAATCCGGCAAAGGGATATATGATAATGGCATGGTCATATTTGTCCGTGATCACCATAGAGCCAAAACATATGACCTGGTTTTAAGGAAGCTTAGCATTTGAGGCAGTTCATAAATTTTGCCAAAATGGGATAAAAAATTGGTTTGGTATTCATTCGTATGTAATTCATCGGCAGATATGGAAACGTTGTGGAATCATTTTTTTGCGATCAGTGACAAACCGTCAAAAATACACATTAGGTGATTGTTTGAATTACAGGCTTTGGCTACAGGTTTACCTAATTGATTGCATACACACTATACACGCACACGTTTCAAGCCATGAGTTTGAACAGAAAAAGGGAGACGTTTAGGCAGTTTCCAAAACCAGTGTACGATTTTTAAAATATGAAATTAAAGTCTGAAATGGGCACATAAACGCACTATGCAAAGTAAAACCGTAGCACTTGGTGCTTTTAATCACTTGATGCAGTTTTTGGCCTCTTGCGATTTACGGTGAAATTTTTTAAATGTGAGATAGGAAATAGAATATAGGAAACAGAATTCATTTAAGTTTGTTTAGTATGAGAAAAAGTGGAGATTTAAGTGTTTGTAAAAGTTAATGCAGTTTGACGTGTAGTTGGTATAAATTTGTATACCTACAGCATGCGTGATTGCGATTAAAATTGTTTCGTGTGGGAGAGCTGTCGGTGGCTTTCATAGCGACCAATTCTTAAATAAGCCGTAAAAAAGTGCGTTCTGCAAATAGTACAATCTACAGAGCTAGTAATTTAGTGAGGAATTTTGAATAGGATTTGAAGGACTAAATTAATGCAATCGGAGAACATTCACTGGATCGAAACTAGCCTTTATGCATGTATGACAATATTTTTAAACACGCCAAATTTTGTTTATACCGTGCAATGTTTTATAGCAAATGTTTGACGCATTTATTATCATGGCGTAATATATCTTCCAGCAACATTAACAATTATAATTTCTGGTTATTATAACATTACAACATTGTGATATATTCTAAATTTTACAAATAAATGCTTGTAGCTATAGATATATATATTTTTTATTACCACCAGTATCTGCATATTAATTTAAACTAACGTAGTTAACCATTGAAACTACGCTGAAACTCTCTAGACCAAAATATACATAGGTTTGTTTTAAAGAATGTTGACCATTCTGTTATTGCTCCTATTGCGTAAATAATTTTTTAAAGCTCTATCACTAGTAACTACGAGAACATGAAATACACACATGGATTTTTAATTTCAGTGGCAGCCAAAGCCCAATATGTTTTGCTGGGTCTAGATGAACAATTTGGGTAGCATGTCTACTCAATGTCAGCTTCCGGGAGAGCTATGCGCATTTTCCCATCTTCAACAACGTCGACTTGATACAGGACGATATCCTTCATGCTAAACGTCTCTCGAACTTTGCCAGTGGTATCAGACAACTCTATCGCCACCTTTGTGTGTTCGTCAACCCTAAAGTAGAAAGTGGTATTGTTAGTACTGTGAGTTTAAACTTGTGAGCAAAAACATTTAAACCATGTTTCAAATTTCTACGTACACAGTCACCGACTCTGTTACTATTCCAGTTTTCATTTGCTTCTCTCCACTTTTTTTGTAAGGAACCAATGTAGGGGTTCCCGCCAACAAATCTTCTAATACTCCCCAAACGCACTCATCCTCCACTCGTGATGTTCCATTGAGAATGTTGCACACGTACCATTCGTCCTTGTACTTGTACTTTACAAGCCAGCCAAATTTCATGTAACGGTCCCCCTGTGCGCCGATCCAGCCTGGAACGGCTGTCGGTATAGCCTCCTTGTTTACGACGCAGTCGTAGTCGTTTTCACAATTACTGAGCATCAAAATACAAATTCTTTGTTACGGAAATAGATATTTGTGGGGGTTTCAAATTATATACCCACACAGGTAAGAAGCCGAGTTTATACCGTCAAAAACATTTATAACAACATATTCTGGAGAAATGTTGTTTCCCAAAATGAAAGGAACCAAAAATGCAAAAAGAAAAAGGTGACGCTTTGTGTATTAGTTCCTTTAAATTCTACCACGTCAAATTTACTGTTAAGACTGACGTACGATATATAACAATATACAAGTGTGGGAAGGGCGTTTTTAGTTTGTTTTTAATACAGGCAAATCAAGTAATTTGTCAAAAAATCCAAAATGATACGATAATAACCGACAAATAAGATCACAAAATGACAACAAGCAGAGTACTTACTCATTGGCGGTGCTTAATCCTTTATCAGCATCACTGACTTTGGTCTTACCAGGCTGCTCCTTCACATTCTCCTTTCTTCCCTGAACGAGCAATTCGTTGTTGGGAGTTTTTTCCATTACGACGGTCGTTTATTTAAGCAATTAGAATTTTTAAACTTCAACTGTTATTCCTGTGCTAAGAGCTTGGTGTGGACACGGCAAACGCTAAAGAGCGACTAGCCAGAGTTTTGAATGTACACGCTATTTATACCTTCCGTTTATAATTGATAAAAAGATTTAGGTAGCATAGAACGTCATTGGTGGATAGTAGGTTCCCATGATACATTATATGCAATGCTTATATACTCATGCAGCTTACGCAGCTCGTTTACTTGTTTACGTTTGACAGTTTAATGTACAAAATAAGACTTGGCAAAATCTGTACTATATAATATAATAAAGTTATATTTTTTCTACAGGCCTTAAAAGTCACAACCAAGACACAGCAGGATATAGCTATGGCTATAGATATAGCCAAGTAAAAATAAAAATGTTGGGCAAGTGCAATCATTTGTTAGCTTCATATGTTAATAGTATTTTGCAATATCCTGAGCAAACCAAATACACACCTTCTAAAACGGCAACTCCACACGACCAAAAACGCTTGATTACAGTCCACACCGCATTACAGTTGGCCTACAAATGCGGTGTAGACGATTGTTGCGCGTTTATCCTCTCACTTACCCACACTCCACATATTACGCTCCAGTCAACGCCACTCTCAAACAACCTAACCTAACCTTACCATCATCAAGAACCTAGGTGATTGTCTCAAATTACCATAATTATACCAGCAATATCCGCGCAAAGCTTTTAAAACTCTAATTCAACATAAAAATCTTATTAATTTGATATTCTATACCAGTTTAAGTTTTCGTATGAGTTTACTGAAAAATAATAATTAAATGATTACACGATAACTTTAGTTAGGTATATATCAAAGTGAGTGCCAATATTTGAACACGCTAGCTTGTTTAATAGTATTAAGCGTAAATTTGAAATTAACCAAGTCTAGGTAATTCTGGTGCAAATTTGTTAATTTGTTTCTATTTATTGGAATCTCAATTTAATACAATTCCACGAGACTAGATGCAATTTTTTAATCGTTGATACAATGAAAGTGAAAATTGTAAAGAAAATAAAAAATATTCATCGAAAATGCATCGCATTAAGACATTGCAATATGGTGATGCACGTTTACCACGTTGCAATATTCTGAAGCTGGAACATTTTGAAATTTATGCGTAAAAGTGGGCAATGGCGTAAAGTAAAAGGCATGAAGCGCGCTTAGCATTTGGAGTAAAGTTCAATGTGGACATTTTGTCTTTACATCACACTCACTCCACTCATTATACTAGCAATGTACATCCACTCACTCTTCCGCCACTCACAATTGCAATTTTCGATGGCCATCACTCATTTCCCCTCATAAATTTTAAAAAAGCGCACTCTCCACTCCACTGAGTGTGAGTGCGCATCACTGGTGTAGACACAAAATTTCACTACCACTTTAAAGTGTGGTGCATTGTCTTGTGATAAAGAAATGTCTGTTCTCCACACAGTTTGGTATTCAGCGTTCCTTTCGCAATCTACATCTATATTAAAATTTACCCAAGAATATTTCGACATTGATATGGTTCTTTGATAGTACTTCAGTTAACCTTTGATATTTATATCGAATTCTGTCCATTGTATTTAAACAATAAAGTTTAAAATATTTCGATATTGATGTAGCAATATAATTAAAAAGATGAAAATTTACGCAAACTTGTGGAAATATTTAAATTTATGTATATTTGTATTTTGACGCACTCAAAAGTTCAATATTTTTATAAACAAAGTCTATAAAAACTTTAGCTTGATATATTTTCAATGTTTTAAGTTTTGTTTTTGTATCTGAACTTGATATTTATTGGATAAATTCGATATGTGTATGCAATTTGGACATATACAGAGAGTAATCGAATAACACTGCCACATGTTTATCGAAAAAAATCCATATTAATCTTTGATTGTTCGACAGGATTGCTTGCGCTGAGTTTAAAGTAATTTATTTAACTTTACTAAAAAATCTTTTTCGTACAAATTTAAAACTCTTACGTCGAATTTTATCGGAGTTGCCTAAATAACAGGTTATAAGACGTACAATATAATTAGATGCAAAACATATTTTGATGAGATGTTTAATGAATATATGACAAATATTACTGCGGATGTGTAAAGCATGTGTATAGCATATTTCTCTGCCATTTTGAGGTACAAAGACAAATGACAACATGGTATAGAACGGTTTACCGCTAGAATACGGAAAGGTTAGGATAGGTGATGAAATAAACATTATATGCTAATGGAGGAACGTCGGACCGCAGGTAGTCTGCATAAGTATGAATTTTGGTGAATGTTTTCCATTTATCTTGTTAAATCAAAGTGTTACCGAGCGCGACGCAGGGGCTTTAACTCTATATGCTATTAAGCCTAAATGTTGGCTAAAATGAAAAAGTCGAAACGAAAACAGAGTAAGATATATATTACCTGCGTAACTTTATTATTGTCAATTGAAGAAGTTTAAACATGGTAGTCATACACTCATCTGAAACATGACTTTAACTGGACTAGCACTTTTCTGAAATCCATGACTCGAACATAATATTTGATTAACATGGTAATTTACAGTGTACTTATTAATTCCTACTACCTTAGATTATGACAAAAATATACATACGCTACAAAAGGTGACGAATCGGCTAAAACACACACGCAATACTACTAAAGAGAGATAATTTGTAATTAAAAAACAAACAATTCATTCGTGGTAAAAACATTGAAACAATCATAAGAAATCATAATTAACACGTCACATTTTCAGCACCAATAAAATCAAAACAGGCCAAAAATCAACACATGTGCTACTAAGCTTACCAAATATACAGAGTGACGAATATCGTTGAAACAAATTGATTTTATCGCATGACATTTAACTCTGTATCAAAACAAGTAAGTTTCTACTATAACGGATAATCAACAAATAGTGGCAAATTAGATTATGAGACTATCGAATATCAAAAAATATCTAACATTGAATTCATAATAAAGTAACTAGAGAAAGGAACACTACTGAAAATCAACCCAAATCTACTTAGGTCTGTGCTGTCGAACGTTTTCGCGTACTTCGAGCTCTTTTAGGCTCTGTCGGGGCGGAAGGATGTTCCAACGACTGTTCACCAGACTTTGATTGTGGCCGCTTATTTGCCTTGGCATCTTTTCCCGTTTTGGTACCTGAAAAAATAAAAACGTTCTGTTGTAGCAATTTTCACAAACAACTGGGTATTACCAAGATCAGGTAATGCAAAATAAGTGTCGACTCACGTCTTCCTCGCGGAGTTTTGGGAGCATTCACGTTCTCTTCCGTTGGCTTTACCACAAAGATATTTCCAGGAATTTCCTTCACTTTGGACAGTGTGAGTTTGAGAGGTTGTCTGGCTGTCGCACCGCTAGATGTAGAAGGGCCCGCGGAGGACGATTCTTGGGCTTCTGGAGTCGACACATCCATAGAGCTTGGAGTAATCTCATTTGCCGTGAGAGTACCTTCAGTATTCATCACATGTGGCGGGGTATGGATGGGCGTGACCAATGTTGGTGGTGGAGGTGGTGGTGGAATCATCTCCTCTGAAATAGAGGTGATCTCTGCAAATCCAGAGGAATCCATGATAACTTCGCCGTCTGTTTCGTTACCTGCAAAAAATCTTATCAGAGAGCCATAATCGTTCCACTCACCCTCAGCCATTGTGCCACCGGTATCAAGCAAGATGGACTCCACTGCATTTTTGGTCGCTTGTTCATACTCGTCCATGGCGGCTGAAGAAGACGCCTGGTTTTGGCAATTCGTGCCAGCGGTGGATGGGGTGCATACGTCGGTAGGCTCAACAAGATCTTGCGGCTCAGCACGGACAACTTGAGTGACAACGGGGACCTCACTGGAGGTGGACTTGGACACAGCGGGTTCTAAAACTTGTGGTCGTACAGCGCTCTTGCCAATCTGTTGCTTAACCTGTTGCCGGCCAGCTAATGAACGATGTTGCCCCAAAATTCGCTCAACAATAGGGTCATTTTTATACTCGACATTTTCTGCGTTGATGTGAGGATGTATGGCTTTGAAATGTAAATAATACGCATAAGTTACCACCCAATATTAGTTATTCAATATAATAAAAGGTAAAATATATTAGAGATGGGCAATGGATGAACTTACAGGCCAAAACAATTGATGCTTCCTCAGGCGTAACTTCATTGTGGTAGTGAAGGATAGCAAGAGAAGAGAGAATTTTCATGGGCAACGATGGATTCTTTTTCTTTGAGAAACACTCCATCATCACTTGATTGCCCAACTCGCGCTTTCTGGCAAGCTCAAGATCCTCACAAAGCCTAGTTCGATGAGCCTGTTCTTCTTGAAGAAGCTGCTTGTTGTCAGCCAGGTCAGCCTCCAAACGGTCGATTCCTTGCTCCAAATCTTGAATTTTTTGGTCGGATTGTTGAATTTTAATTTCAATGTCGTTGGAGCATTCTTCACGCTTTGTCTGTGATGCGGCTGGCAAGACCGAACCCGAACCTTAAAAACAAACGTGTATCAAAAGATGATAACATGTCGACGGCGGTATTTTGTACAACCAGATTTGAGAATTTCCAAATTGCTTTTGTAATACGTATAATAAGATACATATTGGTATTTAAACGTATTCTTACTGCGCGAGATGGTGACGACTTCGCTGCTTTTTCCCGAATACAAATACCCCTGTTGAAGATCTGGTGGCAACTGAATTTTCCCGGGGAATTTCAAAGTGAATGGCCGAAACTTGTAATCGAAATTAACCATCAACTGCCAAAGTCTGGGAGAAAGCTCGGTGGCCACCTCTGCACTTCCAATTTGTCCGGGACGCTTGCATTCTAGTTATAATACAGTAAATATTTTAGTAGGTCCATTTCACATGTATGCATGAATAACAAAACCCATAACTGACACGTACCAAGAAGCTTAACAGTCAAGTAACCCATAATCACTCGAGACTGTGGGTTTGTAAATTTTGTACGCAGACTTTTTCGTATTTCATCAATAAGTTTTCCTGTCATCATACGCCGCTTTCCTTTAAGCGAAGCACCGTTCTTGCCCTCCTTAGAGGCAATATAATTCGAGACCATCTGGTCTTTCTTGTCAGCAAAATAATACTCAATCCATTCCTAAATTGTAAAGTAAAAAAACGAAATTGAATTTTGTCAAAACAATACACGCAATCTCGATATGAATTAAATATTTATCCTCGAACATTAGGTAATTGTGCCAAAAAATATTTTCCATTGTAAACTTACATCCAGAAAAGGTTTTTTCGGATCTTCTTTCTTTCCGTCCTCAGACTCAGTGTCATTTACGTCATCCTAGTTTATATACATTCATTAATTTCATTTTTTACTTAAAATTTATAAAAAATGCTTTTAACTCCAACAGACTTACTTGAAAAAATACCAACCACTCTTTCGGACGATGATTTCCTAGAAGCGCAACGTACCCTCGAACGAAATATATCCAAACCAAAGTTTTATTTTGTTTGTGGTTCCTCTCGAGGAATCCAGCTAAAATTTCTAGCGTCAAAGGAGAATTGACGGGGGTCGTGTTCCAGTCCTCCAACTGGTCCTCAACCGGCACTAAAGCATCACACTCTGCCATTTCCGAGGTTCGAGACATATCGTCGCCATCAGAGTTCTCCATTACTTAAGCACCAATAAAGGCGGCTTTCAACGAGCGCAAATCTATAACAATCAAACAAACAAATGTACATTACACTCATTTCTCAATATACCAAATGTTATGTTCAACGTGAGGTTACTACGACTATACCAGATGTAAGCTTGACCTTTTCAATTAGAAAAAATGCTTCAATATCTCTTACACGGGGGGATTTAAATTTATTCTTACAATCATGTTGCGTTCTGGGCAAAAATAAAAGTATGCTCTATTATAAAACCAAAAAACGTCGAAATGCAGACTCTATGTAAAACAACACTCAGGCCAAGATTAAGGCAATCATAAGCAAAACCATAAATTTAAAATCGAAAATCGTCGTATCAACCCTAAAAGTCTCAGAAAAAGACATGAAAAGCTCGATATTGAAATAGACAAATTATTTAAGGCAAAAAATTTAAACTCGAGAAACGTCGAATCTAAGCCAAAGATACAACCACCTCGACTCAAAAATGAGAAATTGCGAAAGTATCAAATGATAATCAAAATTGACGATTGTCGAATCGCAGGAAACGATATTAAAAGTTCGATGTTAAAATAGACAAACTATTTAGTGCAATATACTCAAGCTCGAGAAGCGTCGAGTCTAAGCCAAAGATGCCACGAGCTCGATTCAAAAATGAGAAATTGCGAAAGTATCAAATAGGTCTCAAATAATCAAACTCGATGTTTCTCGA
>JAHZMY010003537.1:0-10613 GCA_027743915.1 Seira sanloemensis
CATCAATTCATCTAGTTTACCCAAAATTTCAAATGGATGGTAAATGGATGACGAGTTTTTTCTGTTCGAATTTCAAATGGATGGTAAATGGATGACGTATGTTTTCGGTTCGAATTTCAAATGAATGGTAAATGGATGAATGGCCGTCAGGTAGCCGCTAATTTTTGAGAAGTTGTCACCAAAGTCGGTCCTTCACTATTGTCTGCTTGCAGGGTTTATTTGTAAATGAACGTACCGGAGGAAAATGAACATACTTTTAAGACTTGCTTTATACTACAAAACTAATTACAACTAAATACGTTTACGGAAAACTATCATATTTTTTAAATTGTTTTTCAAATTTACTAATTAAGTCACAACGAATAGGTTATTACACACAGAAATCAACTAATCAATAGTTTGTCATTTACCCTCTCACCCGTGAATTAGTGAATATGCCAACAAGCGTTGAAACTGCATAAAGATGATATTGTAAAACTAATAACAACTATAATTCCAACATTTATTTATACGAATTTAGATTAAGTAATGTAATAACATGTATTAAAATAGGATAAATATTTTAGCAGAACTAGAAATAAACTTGAAATCGCACTGCATGTGGGGTGGACTTTATTGGCTCTTCCAGAAGTGATAGGTTGCGAGTATTGAACCTTAATATTACCGGAATATGTTATTTTAAAAAAACGAACTAATAAATACTATGAAGTGGCAAAATGTAGTTGTAGTGGTTTTCCTTGCGCTACATTTTCCATATTAGATTGCACATGCCTTATGTAAATAGTAAATGAGACATGCATCTGTTACTACTGAAGTCACCGACAATGGGAAACTGGAGAGCCTCTGAGATCCATTGGTACAAGATTCAGTAGTTATCATGAGAAAAGCTTTATGGCACGCCTCTGTTTGACATCCAATCCCTAAATATTTGCTTTCATACATTCCATTTTTAATATGATAGTTATTACACCTATTTTGGCTCCACGGTATTCCAAGCCATGCCATTCAGCTTCAAGGAAAAGCTGATTTTCAGTGACGGTTTGTGAATTGACGAAATCAAAACAAATTTGTCGTATTAAAATGGATATTCTTGCACTGTCCTGCTGCGAAAGAAAACACTTTGGCGGAATATCTGCAGTGATCCAAGAGGAAGACGATACACTCGTGTTTGCAAGCGACGTGGACATATTGACAATCTGGAATTAAGTAATTTTAGCAGGTAACAAGCGCTGTCGGTATTACTCCATTTTCCCGGTAATCTGTTGCACAGGGCAATAATCAAAACAGGGTAGGGTCTGTCTTGCAGAACGTGCTGGGTGGGCAGAATTAAACCAGCGTGACACTACTTTGGAGTGGGAAAATACTTTGAAATTGAACAGTCAATACTTATACAAACAGAGAGTTACCAAATTTACGAAAATGCCCTTTTGGTGTTGTGAAAACAATGGTTGACCTAACCAAACTTTGACAAAGTATCATCGATTTCAGACACAATGGAAAAATATTCTTTAAAAGTTATCGTCTCGTGCCTGAATTCAGCTGCAAAGTATTTTTTGCACTTGGATCGTGTACAGGTATTTGTATAGATAGTAAGTCTATTTGTGTTGAATCTAAGGAAAAAAATTGCGTATAATTGCAATTTTGTTTGTAAATTTTATTTAAATACATATAGTAAAATTAAAATGTTTTCATAAACCCAGTTTAAACTAAGGTTTGCGACACTTGTGTTGGATACAATTTTTTCAAAAAATTTGGTCTACTTTTGGCCCCTGTAAGCGGGTACTTTTCTACTCAAATACTTGGCTTTGTTCTCTTTTTTCATACCATGTACCAGAATCGACTTTGTGTTCTGTAGCAGTGCTCATTATGTCTTTGTGTAAGAGATCTACCTTCTTCTTTAGAAATACTTTAATATTTTTTAATTGAAAGCTCAAAACCGTTTCCTTTGCTTAAACACCTATATTGTATATAGTTGCTGGATTACATAGACATTGGCTCAGCCCTACTTTGAATAAATCAGTTTGAAACTCATCAACATCAAAGACATTTTAGCACATGTTTGTTTTTAGTAAGTTTTATGGAAAACCAAGGTCTACGTGTTTCTCCATTGTAGAAAACGATATCATATCGCATCAGGAATTCGTTTTCTGCGATTCATGCTTCCCTACGTATTCAACTTTTTGGGGGCAAAATCTTCGCGCTGAAACGAATGGTTTGACATTTTTTATTTTTGTTAAGCAGCATGCGGAGAATATTTTTTAAAACTTTTATTAACGAATTGACTAAATATGCTGGAATTCTATTACCTTGAGAATGAAGGTTAAATATACTATTTACATTCGGGAATTAAAATAACCCGAAAATCAAATTCCAAACGAATGATTCTGCTAGGATCATTGACTTCTAAAAAGGTAAAAGAAATCAAAATCAAGAATCTTGATTTGTTTGGAATGTTTACATCAAAATATGGTAGGTTTTATCCAGTTTTGTTTTAAAAATGTATTAAAAACTTGTCGTTTCTTACTTCAAAAAATATATACAAACCATTCACACAATCTTGATAGAGTGTTTGACTTTCAATGCACCCGACTTGACCTGATCAGTCTGCATGCATAGGAATAATATTTTACCTACTTACAAAATTTCATAACTGGACATTTATATTTCGTTTTAAGTCGGGAATCTAAACATGAGTATCACTATTTTCCAACACCTCATACCAGTTCTATTTTCTAATTTGGGGATTTTTCATAAACCAGAAATATTATAAATTGCTGACCATTGTCAATAAAAGAAAGTTTTGCTTCCCAAAGCTAACGGCTATAAACCACGGACCGTCTCTGTAAAATGAGCTCTATTTATGTATAAAACCTGATTCTTATTTTTTGCGATTGTCCTTCAAATGAAACTCTAAAAATCATTTTTTCTCACGTCATCTTTGATTTTTTTGCAAGTCTGTGTAGACAAAATGCCCGCGATAATCTTGAAACGAATGTAGTTAACGCCTCGCCTGATATTCCACTGATTGGCGGTTGTGATAATAATCTTAATTGAATATTTCTGGAATACGTGTGACCCTCATAAAAATTCCCATTCCTTTCGATTAATGGGCCTGACATGTGGTTCAAAATATATTAAGTGTCAACTCCTTAAAAAGAAAACTGGTATGAATAGATCTTGCAGGTAAAAATGTTATGTCTTTCTCAAATACAAAATCAAGGGTAGGGTATATTGAGACTCGAATATTTTGCTAATGCTAAAATGACTAAATTATTTATTTCAGGTGAAAGGAATAAAAGAATATCTCGGCGAAAGGACGGGACAAGGGCGAGATGTCTTAACCATAGGAAGACCTTTTGGCAGGAGAACAACATTTTTATCATTTCCACAAGCACTTTTTACTTTTTCACAATATATCCGTCATTCCATTCCGTCATGAAAAATTTATATATATTTTGTTCATAAAAAGGTACAAATCTATTCACATTAATACAATTGAAACTAAAAGGTGGAGCCCTCATGGAAAATCATGGAACCGTACTTAATATATTTTAAAAATTAGTCCCGTCTACAACGTGTCTAATTAAGGATTTGACCTACCTAATTAATACATAGTTTTCTATCCTTCAACAAATGTACCATTTTCTTCAAATCCATAATTACATCAACATTTCCGACATTTTCTGAGAGTCAGAGTTGGATATTTTACACATACCTATGTATACTATTTCTACACGTACATACATGAGTTCCCGGTATTCCCTTGGTGTCTCCGGTGGCACTCTCTTACAACGACCGTATTTATAGAATGTTCTTGTTAGCATTTTGTTAGCGTATTTTCCTAATAACATTTCATGCGGGAACGTAATTCGTTTCTTTTCCAACGAACTTTCCTGAACATATGTAATGATTTACTTTCAACGTAAATGCCTGCTGAACTCTTGGCCTATTTGCTTTTAAAATTGGATTTTTCACGGAAGGGATTTTCATGAACAAAGCATTTCTGTGAAATTTTTGATACACCTTCCGCTCGTGCAGACAAGTAGCCCAGGTAAATTATGTTTCTCCGGCCAAGTGAGTTGCACGGTTTTTGTGCAGTAGTCGGAGGCTCCCTGCTTTATCTATTTGGAAGAAAAAGATGTAAATGTAAAGTGTTGAACACCGGATCATTATGGACAATTGTTTCCAATTAATTGATCTGTAAAACGTGTCAAATGTACATATCTGTGATGCAGTGAAGAAAGGTATGGCGTTGTTGACCTTTAGATTTTAATGGCCTTCGTATCAACTAGGCTGAAATAGGGAATTTGCGATTATAAATATTTGACGCTATCCTTATAAAGTTTGCAATGCGTTTTATATTTTTTCATGGCAGGAAATTTTCCATACTTTTTGTCAGTTATTGTCTGGAGTATCCTATTCAGGTGTTTGGCTGACCCATAACTTTGGAACCGTGACACTCAAGTTGTGTGATATTGCAAAATGTTGCCTAAACTGACCACTTTCTACAAAGATGTACTACTTTAACGGACATAAAATCCAACGCCTTTGGAATCGGAGGTAGTTCATCTAAATAATTTTTTTTTTTAAAAATTGGGTATTTCCAGTGTAAGCTATGACTAATTGTCTCTATGTAAAATTTCAAGGCTGATTGAGTATTGGGAAAATGGAAACTTTTTACACAAACGCAGATACGAAATACTTTATTTGCATAAAACGAATTAAAAAGAAAATATTTAATTGACGAACGACTGTACTCAACATCGACGGAAATATGAACTCTCGCGTCATCACTAGTAAAATGTTGTTGACGTGAACAACAAATCAATAACTTGTGCATCTCATCGTCCGTTTTTAGTTTGGCAAAAACCATTTTAATCTGAAGCAGTGCAGTATAAAATCCATTAACAAGCATTTCTTGGACTTGGTAAATACCGAAACGCCAAACTGAGAGCCTGCTTTTCAGGGTTGAAAGATGAAAGCAGGTCGCTCAGAACAAACGAAAGTTGTTAACCTAGACTTGATTTCGACGTCGCATTGCACAATCTCCCCAGTGAAAATAATTATATATATCCCGCTTGAGTCGGACTTTAAAAAAGAGGCTTTGCTTTGAAACAGATTAGCCGCTGCAAATACCTTTGAAGGGAGACTCACAAAAGGTGTAAATTGGAGGGGGATTTAAGTTTCATTTTATACTAGAGAAGGTCACAGTAATGTACCTAGATACATAGTGCATTGTCGATGTTACTCTTCAAATGTAAAATTCCGTAGAAAGATTCCCAGCAACTGGTATCGGATGGGCATTAGCAATCCTGATCCAATTTCCAGGAAACCTGTTGCGTAGGCCTTGACTCAGCTCTAGGATTTCCTGCAACACAAAATCTCTCAGCTTCATCAGCAATGTCAAATCAGCGTGATACCTTTCGACAAAAACGAGGCTTTCGGATGAATCAGCTATATAGATTCATATTCATGTAAGTATGTCAGATCAAATGAAAATATACATAGGTCTTTGGCTACATGACCGGGGATTTGCATGTACCAAAAATTGCGAGTAAATATTATTGGCTTTTAAAAAGTCCAAAACTATCTTCTCATTAAATTTAAGTAGATAAGGCTGCATCCTCATATGTATATACCTAAGTTTGAAAGTTTTATATTATTTGATATTTTGTTTCACGTTTTTCAGTTGTCCTACTAGTTCAGACTGACGCCAAATGTTGAAATCCAATGAAAGAAGAGTATTTATTTTGCTCTTGGTTGGCCCCTTTGAAGCTCAGTAAGTTCTCTTACAGTCTTGCAAATTTGTAATATCGACGTGTTCTGTGCTAATTAGTACTTACTAATGGCGATCCGGCGATGGCGGTGTTAACAACGTAGGTTTCCTTCAAAAAATCAAAATATGGGGTGGTTACCTTCAAGAAAAATTTGAAAACGTGACGGTCATTGCCAGGTAATATTATTAGACGATTTTATTGAATGTTTGAAAATGGCAAATAAATTTTCCACCTTTTAGCACAAGACTATGATATTTACTTACTATGATTGCATGGATACTTCCATCGTTCATTGGGAGCAACTGCGACAAATCGCAATCCCGGAGATCACATCCGGATCTAGTTTGTTCATAGTCTAGTTCATATAACGGAATAGTTAATTCTTATCATTGGCAGAATTTGCTGAAGGGAGAAAAATTCTCCTGTTTTCCTGCTCTGAGAAAAAAATACATGAATATTCCGCCAGACAGTGTCTGAATTTTCACAAAAGACGAACATAAGTAAAATATAAAACATTCAACTTCCATTCCATTTCACTGTCCTTCTTTGACATTCACACGTATTTACATGTATAATTTCCTCAGAATCGGAATCAGATCGGGATATCAAATCGGAAGAGTTAGTTCTGCGCCCACTATCTACATTCTAATATCGTTCGACAAGCTTCTTCTTACACTTCTAGTCTTATAAACTATACATACGTATAGGTTCATGCGCTAAAACAATTTTGCCAAATGTTGACTCAAAGGGTAAAAATTATGTTTCTGTACCCTTCCAATATTTCAGTCTGAAGTCACCTTATAAAAGTCAAAACTGATGTTTTCGTTTGATCCCTTGAAACCTTTTTAAATTCAAGCTTTGATAAAAAAAGTTTACCTCTGAGTATTACAATTTTTGTCCCAATGAAGTATTTATCTTTTTGAAACAAAACTTGAACTTTTTGTTTTTGTGATTTCTAGACTACTAATTTTTTGTTTCAAGGGCAAGTGAAGTTTTCGTGCTATTTTTCACGTTAAAAACTACATCTCGCAATTAGTAGTAGTACACATGATGAAAGGTGACGTTCAAAAAATATTCTCCGTGTTTAAAACCAATTAGATGGACAAATTTTCTGGCAGGGAAAGGAGAAAGTGAAAACAAACTTTTGGCACTTTTTGATGATGAATGCTTTTATTAACATGAATCCGGCGAATTTTTGTTTGAAAAAACAACAATCAATTTGTCTCTTCGTAATCTTAATGTTATAACAGTTTTAACACACGACTGATAGTAAAAACTAAAATTACGTTAACTTTTTCTTACATTAATCTTCGTTTGTCAGAGCCTTGGATTCCCGCTACATGTTGGTAAAAGTAAAATTGACATAATTGATTATTTCTTACTCAGGCATACATTCTTATAATAAAGTGTGAAATCTTTAGAATTGGTTCCAAGCATTCATGATTTTTCCGCCGAGTAGTTCGATTTATACAAACTTTATCAACACAATGTCAAGTTTCCAGCAAATGTGATTCAAACGGAATTTGGCTTTCCGGTTATTCAATTCTTGATCCCTCTTTAAAGAAGCCAATTTAGGTTTCACAGTAGTGCTGGCTTTCTGAAAGAGGGGATTCCATAAAATACAAATCATTATCAACTCAAGTTTTTTTTCCTGCGAGGCAGTACAATACCTACAATTTCGGCAAATTATTTAACATTACACAATACCAATTTCTGAATACCTCTACCGATGAAAATATACGGGTATCAACCTCCTTTAACCGAGGGATAAGTGTTGACTCATCTGTAAAAAAAATAAATTCGGAGATGACAAAGTAGAGCTGGATAATCACATATGTATATTCTCCCCGTGCCTACGCTGGCAAAAAAGTGAAAAGGATCTTTTTCATGGAAAAGATCTTGTTAACATTTTGCTGATATATTTCTCATTACCTGTCTTCTAAGTAACGAAAAGACAGGAGAAATCACAGCCCAGTCCTATATATTTATGGACGGTCCTACTCGTATTTAAATTGGCCTTTGGCACTTGTTTTTCGCCAGTCTTCATTTTGCCTCGAGATGAGAAAGACGGACAAATCGAATACGTTTCGTGCCTACGTTTCAAGTAACTACATATTCACTTTCTTCTTTCTTGATATCTTTGCTCATTACTTCCGGAAAAAAATGGATTTTGCACCAGAGTGAGTTTGAAAAACATTTCTCCGAAGTATTTGCTTTCGATTTCCACTCGCCATTAGGTGCAAAAGGGTCGCCGAGGTGAAAAATACGTGTTGAGTTAGAGGAATCGTACGTAGGTCATTTGTGTTGAAGGACATGTCCGATTTCGCATGGATCAGTGATTTTGAATAACTTGGCATGCAGTGGTTGCATCAGTGACATAATGGAAATTGGGGCAACGAATAGCATTTTATTTGGCTGTTCCTAGTTAGCTGGCATTGAACCTTTGAGTTGCACAGTGTGACAAATATTGAACAAATATAATACTTTGATACGGATAATTAGAAGATAATTGGAGGTAATTTGATGTAAAGTTTAATTACCTCAGTCAGCTCCACAAACCTAAGGTAAATACATGCAGGAGACAATAAATCGGTAATTCATGAAGTTTATAAATATTTAAACTATACAAAAGGAATTTTTTTAATTATTAAAAGTTTTTAGCAAATAGACAGTCCAATAATTTATACCTGATTAATAAATAACTTGTTGGATACAACAATAGATGAAAATATGTAGATATTTGGATTTGGATTAATGCTGATAAAACCCTCAACTCAAAAGCCTGTGTGGCGCTCAACTTCTAGGATGAAGCAGCAAATATTAATCTAACATTAGGCACACATTTATTGATTTCGTGATTTCAAATCTTCATTGACTTCAATTTTTTTATATTGCATTCGTATCGCACATATCTTGTCCTATTGTATCTGGATCATCTAAAGGATCTTTCACGCCTTTCCCTTTGCTTTGAAAGGAATTGAGGGGAATCGATATGAATTTTAAAGAAAGCCTGTGCTTATTATTATTATACTCAGTATCATTACATGCTAGATTCTACACTGAATACATCCTCCTGGGAACTGGGATTGCGCAAAACTTTTTCCGAATAAGCAAGAAATAAAATATCTTCTTCTTAACCGTATTTCATGTGACAAAAAGTTTGATATGCATACCTACGGTCTAGCTAATCCTACAGACTTTCTGTGAGTCCTACAAGATTTGATTTCTATTCGCCGGCACAGTGCTTGTATTAAATTCATTACCAACTTCTTTGGAAAATATGACGCCATACAAACTGATTCTCTAGTGGAGGCTGGTAACGAGCAAATTAAGTTTATGAAAAAGCGCAAATACATTTACTACATCGCATCCTCCTTTTCAAGTTTTTTGGGAATAAAATTCATCAGAAAGGATGCAACGTCGTCACCCGAATACCTACACAATTTACGTTTCTATCTATATAGTTTGTGCAGTGTGACTTTGGCTATAACGGATACGGGGCAACTTAAACCTTTATGCAAAGAAACTCACATCAAGTACATGCTTGTTATAGTGCGCATTATTAGTACATATTTTTGCTGGCGCTAAAAAATTGTCTGAGTCTTTTTTCACGAACTAAAATATGGCTTCGAATACCTCGAAACATGGTGTCAGTGTAACACCAGCTTTAAAAGATCATAACTCCGTCTTTGGTTTACAAGACATTATGGCAAAGTTTCTCCCCGATGGCTGGATATCGAGAAGAGAGGGCAACTTTAGCGACTTCTGGTCGTCCTTGAGTCCGGACAACTTTAGATACGGTTGGGAATGGACTGCGATAATTTTGGTGGCCCATCTTGTCCTCTTCCTAGTTGGCATTTTGGCCAACTCTCTAATAATTCTGGTGGTTCTCAGGAGGCCCAAGATACGTACGGTGAACAACATGCTGATTCTAAACTTGGCCATTGCGGATCTCATCGTCATTCTATTCTGCGTGCCGGCAGACCTACTATCGGCAATTTACAAAGGTACAAAAAAATTACATAAAACGGCGGTGAAAGTGTCGCGGGGACACTGTTCGAGAGGAAATGTATGTAAAGCGTGACTTGTTGCTGTATTGCAAAATTGAAGGTTGGATGCTTGGGTCACATTTGTGCAAAAGTGTTGCGTTTGTGGAGACCGTGGCTTCCTTTGCCTCTGCAAACCTGGTGATGGCCATTGCGATGGACAGGTAAGCATTTGCGATGTGATGAGTCATTGGTATTGTAATGCTAGTATGTGCATGAGCAAATCACACTGGTTTAGTTTCTATTCGTATACATAAATATATTATTTTCAAAATGGAATAAATATGCATATATTAATTTTTATGTATTCGCGGTCGATTTTACGGTTTAAGAATATTTGTTGCCGGCTTATGTACGCCATTGAAAGCACTCCCATCATATGTCATACTTTTGGGGAATCAGTGAAACGTTGTTTCAACGTAAGCATTATTAGCGATTAAGGTGCATGCCCTATTTCGGATTTTGAAAAACGTTTTTGTGGTTAAATGCATTCATAACTTTCAAGCTTTCACCCATGCCTTGATTTTTTGCAATGTTAGAAGATAGAAAAACTTTGACGATCGGCGTAGCAAGTAAATATTAAATAATTTGAACGTATTTACTCACTTCAGACCATATCTTTAGATATTTGACGGAACGAATTTTTTCCATTTTACCCACCGAAAATTTCCTTCTAGGCTGCTTTGGGCACCAATTTTTTCATAAAATGTTTCACATAATATCTTCCAGTTCTCAGCATAGTTTTACTTTCGTATGCTGTGAAATTATGGTATTTCAGCAGTTTGCTTCC
>JAHZMY010003538.1:0-19103 GCA_027743915.1 Seira sanloemensis
GGTCCGCGTTGTATATGCAAAAGTCCTCCGTACCCCCGCGTTATAATAGAGGCCCGCGGAGTAATGGAGGTCCCCGTTCTATTAGAAGAAATACGGTATATACATCGAGTCTGTTCTAGAGAATATTAGAGTTTGCACAAGCACACAAGAGATTCTCAGACACGTACACGCGGATAGCTAAAAACACACGCATATCTGCGCATTACGAAACGCGGAAGCGAGTTTTATCTCTAATTGCATGCACACTGTATGATTGACAAGTGAGCATTTACCAATTGTGGAATGGCAATGAATTCAGTTCAGTTTAATGGTATAGCTCATCATCTCCAACGCGCTGAGCAAGCGCAAGCCAGGACTATTTTTTCCCAATAACCCTTCCAACTTCCAACCTGGTGCGATAATAGATTTCATAACTCATCTTCATATTAATAATAAGCAACAGCAGCATCTTGCCCAATCACTGACCAATGAATGGCCATGACATTTACAAAAACCCTTGTCGAGTTGCGACATCGCAGCATCATCAACATCATTAAATCTAAGCTAATTTTGAGAAAGGTGGTTAAAATTGAGACGAGCCTTCTCTCGCATCAGAGAGTACCTTGCGTCGCACTTGAGTCTGTGGATATTTTCTCGTTGATCTTATCGCTTGTAATACCAAACTTTATTCCACGCATATCACAACTGGAGCATATTGTCAGAGATTGATGATGGTATTGACATTGAAAAGAAAGTGGTGAGCTACATACGTCGAACGCAGACAGGCAAAAAAATATTCTCGGCGTGTCGTGTTTATTTGAACCAAATATTACCAAAACAAACGATTTTTTTTCAAGCGTAGAGGTATCTACATATAAATACAGTAACGCATAAAGGGCAATGAGTAGAGAAAAGATGTAAAATAATATTTTGCACAGATTTTTTTCAACTTGTGCTTTCATCAGTGTAATTCTATTGTGAGATGTGGGTATTCCATCCAAAATTTACAAACGGCAATGAATATGAGACGAAAAGTATTGAGTCGTATTTCGAATTTGTAATTATCATATGCACCGAATAAGTAGATTTTCATATGCATAAGTTCCGATGGAAAACAAAGCGTTTTGGTGTTTGGTAGACTTGGGATTAATCTGCATTGTATATTTATTTTTTTGTAAATAAAAATGGCGATAGAAATTTATCTCTCAAGTCAAATAAAGCTCCTCATAACTGTATGTTCTAATGTGTGTCATTCAATTCATTGATTCAATGCAAACAAGGTTGTGTTAGCAAAAGAAGGGGGATTTTTTTCTCTAAAACTTCCTTTACAATAATGAGAATAATACCTCCTCGCATCGTGGCTTTTCTATTGCACTGGAATCTTGAGAATCTTTTTTTTCATGTTATCGCAAATCCAGTTGTTTGCAATGGAGATGGTAAACATAAATAAAAACAAAATGACCTACATTCATGCACGCCCAAACGAGCATCAAAGTCCGATGAGTAAATACAAGAGTTAAAAGTCTACCACTTCTCATGTTCAAACATAAATAGGTACATGTATGTAACAGTATGTGCTGGCTTTTTTCATTACGCATACTTCCATATCGCACAAAAATTCAATGAGACGCTATTACAGTCTGTATGACAAGGTCATTAAGAAGCTTAAAATCGGTAGCCAAAAATAAGTCAAATGAAAAGTGAGAAAAATTTATTTAATGATAGGCATAACTCCTCTCATCAGTCTCAGTTTCGACATCTTCATGAGCTCTCGCAACCCGTAATCATAATGGTGTGCAATACAATTTTTTATTGACGTGACATTAAATTTTTCCCTTTCTTCTGTGCCCTGTGAATGGCTAGCGGTGTTTAAATTGTTCCTCGTGCTACTCTCTACCAAATAAAATGCTGAATGTTAATGAAGATCTTGAGTAACACACTGATTTTACTGGTTTCTAACAGGTTTTACTTCCGCTACACATACTAGATGAGAGCTTCCTGCCAAAAACAAACCTAAATTAGCTGAGAAAGAAGAGAGAGAGACCACACATCTCCTCCGAGTTTCGTCTGAAGACATCCAAAGTCCCCCAAAGAGTTCTGCACTGCAAATTTATCTACCACTACCAAAACTTTTATAGCAAAGCAAAAGCTAAGAGACGAGTCTGTGAGTCAATGGGTGTGCATGAGTGCACCATTCTCTGCTGAAGACAAAGTGGCGAAAAAAAATAATACAGACATTATTATTCTAATCTCTGCTTGAAGCAGCCTCCTCGCCCACAACTTCTCCGCAAATATCAATGAGCGTGAAGAAGAGGACCCGAAGAAAGTCTAACTTTTGATGATAGTACAATGTTTAGTTTTCATAAGCCTAGAATTTATCGCTCCGCGTCGGGCTGCTGTATATGCAGGGCTAAATCTAGCAGGTAAGAGGCTATAATCAATACAGTGTTTATTGGATGATGGGGAAAATCGATAATTCAATTACTGAAGGAGAAAAAACTACTATGTATGTATGTTTCTTCATTAAGTACTTTCTCTGTCTCTGAACGCAAGGCAGCTTTCTGTCTGTACATGGCAAACATCAAAAAGCAGCCAAAAAGTACCTAGATAAGTCTAGTCTCGCTCGAGTCTAACGTCATCCTCTAAAAATACGCAGGTTGTGGACGCCCGAGCTGGACACGGGAGTAAGCCAATTTCGAAAATTAACAAGGTGAAGAAACCGACTAGCAGTATTGGGGTTATCACGAAAATGAAACAGCCTGGAATGGAGCTGTCGGACAAAATGAGGAGCGCCATGAAGAAGCATATAGGTCCCTCCGACTCCTACATTAATACGTTAGGGAGGGCACGCGAGCACAGTCCGGGAGGGTGCAGTGACGATGTTCAGAGTAAGCATTCATTCCTCCTTTTACCTCCAATCACACAATAATCAATAATTCTATGCAGAAATGCATAATCGAAGTGAAGCAAATGATATTTATGTGATTTAATTGCTGTAATTCTAGTGGACTGTATATCAAGCGAGAGTGGAAGCTATCATTCAAGCCTGGCCGCCTCCCCAACGCCAAGTGAGGTGGGAGAGGATGAGGTCTCCTTCAACGCGTCAAGGATGAAGAAGGCGAAGAGTGCGAGCGACTCTGTTCACAATCATTCACTCACTCATCAACATAACAAGGTGATCTCCTGTACTGGAACTGGTAAGCCAATCAGGGCACGAGATGCATCCCACAAACCACGACGAAGCTCCGACGCTTCACACAGCAGTTTCTTAGATCTCAGTTTTTGGAAAAGGTGAGAAATATATGCGGAATATATCTAGGCTAGAGTATTGTTTTTTTGGGGCAATGTAAAAATTGAATGTATGTATGTAATTTACAAAATGACAACTCTTTTGTTGAATCCTCCTGCAGGGAAAAGACATGTTGTGGCATTATCTTCAAAGGGCCATGCGGCGAAGTGCTGCTGGACCGTCGATTCCTCAGCCCATGTTTCCTCCGGTCAGGCAAGGGAAATGTGGCCTGCAACCTGCACGAGTCCACACAAAAATCCATTCAGCGTCCAAATAAGTCTGAAACTTCCGTGACCGGGACTGACCTCGGAGGACGAGACTGCTCTAACAACAACTCCAGAAAGGACATGGCCATACCTGTGGACTGCATATCTGTAGATTCAGGGTACGACGACTCATCCAACTCGACTCCAGACGCTTTCAAGCCGATCCTGGGTCTCAAGCATGGGAACACGATCAACACCGTGAAGCCAGTCTCCGAGCCCCTACCTCTCGTCCCGCCGTACAGTTGTGAATCGACTGCAGGTATTAAGCTGCTAGGCCCACCGTCATCAGTATCGCTAGGTGTGACTGCTGAGGCGCAGTCTAATATATCAGCGCCTGGGGTGATGCTATGCCCACCTCCTCTAGGACCCACAATGCCGTGTCAAGCGGTTTCCAAAATTTCTACAAATTAACGTTAGTGACCTCTAGGAATTCATAATTTTTTCTCTTGTAACTTTACGTTTTTAGTCAGTCGTACTTTTAGTTAACCTGTTTTCCAGATGTGTTATAAATATATGTGTAGATAACTGCTTTGTAGACATCTGCCGCGTTGCGCAAAAAATAAACATCTCTTTGTTTAGCTTTTAAGGGAAGGCGAGAGAATCGATTTCATTTTTAGGATGTGTAGAAATGTTTCCTCCTAAATAAAACTGTTGAGTATATTTATTTTGCGAGGACTACCTCAGGTCAAACTTACGAGTCAGATACGAGTATGTAATTTGGTTCAAGTAGGGAATAACCAATGTTATCCTCAATTCGTAGACTTTATTCACGGTTGTAGTTTTAATTTCGCTCAATGGTTGTTTTCAAAGCAGATGATGAGATGGGATACGAGAGGTGGAAAAGTGAACAGCTCTCGGCTCATTCTCACAACGAGACAACGAATGTTGTTGCACAAGTTCAATGCAAACTGACAAGATTGTCTGTTAAATCATGTGGCATTTTCTCGTTTTACCCCGTTATCAAAAAAGTATCTAGCAACTCGTAATTTTTGTCAACTTCCGCGTACCTCTTTACGTTTACCGTACTTTCTTGCCTGATTAATTGACCTTTTTTGACCTCCAAAAATGTACATTGTATTTAAAGTAACAAAAATTTATATGTTGTTATGCTTAAGAAAGCTCCAAAGGTAATTCCAAAACTTGAATTAGATACCCAAAATCAATTAAATGTAGTGACATGTTGTCCACCACAATCTGCTGCTTTAATCTAAATTACATACACATCTTTAAACAAAAATCGTTGTTCGCTTTAAGAAGACAAAGATACAGTCATAGTTTTTATTTTTGTAAATTATTTTTTTTCGGAGTACTACAATTATTACATGTATGGTTCTGCTAAATATAACTTACCAAAAATATAGTTTCGAATCTAAAAGTATTGATTTCCAATAATGCATTGATCCAATGAGTTTATTAAAATTATTACTTAGGGAGTAGGATGACTATATTCTTCTAGGTTCTTTGACAGAGTAAAAACAGATTTTTTTTGGTGAATTTTCCATAGTAAAAAAATGATGTGTAGATATAGATTTGATTTGATTATCGTATATTTATAAATAATATGTATTACTCTTTGACCTTTCATGTACTTTATCTAAAAAAGTTGTTTATTGTTCATTATTTGTAACGTATTTACAGATTTACAAAGAACTTAAGGTATTATTTTAGTTAGTTGATTAAACTCGTGGCAAGCAATAAGTCTAAAGCAAGGAAGTGGGTTTTTTGCAGAAAGTCGGCACAAGAGAGCAACTGAGGAGAGTGAACATCAAGACATTATTTATGACTACTGATGACTAGTTGGCTTTTATACAGAGTTTTTATAGTGATTCTTGTGAACCTATCTGTCTCTGAGACGTCATTACTCTAGCTGCCATGCAGAATTCTTACCCTATGCAAATTTTTTACATTGATTATTATGTGACGCTTTTAAAATTGATCAGAGTTTTTTTTCTTTTCAAACGTTTGTGTGTAATTGTAAGATTTATAATTGAACTTATCGTTAGATTGATGTTATTTAAATCCAAAAAATATGAATTACTGGTACAGATCTGTTCATACCAAATACTGATAGTTAAGAAAAGAATGTCCTCACTCAGCGTCGGTTAAGTAATTTTACGTCGTTATATAGGCTACACATGTATGATTTTTGGGTAAGCGAAAGTTAATAAGCTATGTTATGGTAAGGTGTGTATGCTACACATGTATGAAAATATTTGAAAGGGGCTGGACATTGCATGCCCAGCCTCTGGAGAAATATTTGGCGTCAGTGGATTTAACATACAATTTAGGACTTGTCAAGTCAACCAGTTGGCTCGCAGTCGAACACTTTGTACATAAAAAATATTGAATAGAGAATAGACTCATAGACTGTATAATCTACATACACTGGTACGTTTTTTCACCCTCAAATAGCCTCTAATTACCTGTTGAGTTCCAAAAAGAAAAACCTGTTCCATCAATTTTAAATGGTGCATTTCCTCATTCATTTGTGACTTTACAACAAAATTTTTTAAAAGAGTTAAAAACAAAGCTCGTAGAGACAAAGCGCATTTGTACAGAGGAAGATATATCAGATAAGTGTTAATGATCGGCTTTAAAGTAGACTTTATGATATGTAACGTCTTAAAATGATAATGGACAGGAAATGATGGTGATCAATATATGGTTCATGTATTGTGACGGTTGTAGTGCAGGGAGACGGTATACATACATATGTTAAAGTACGTGTTGAACCTTTTTGTGACAAAGTATGGTATAAATGGTGTCATTGACTCGGTGTAAGTGTAATGTAATGTGTATGTACTTGATTTCAAACTGACCCCTTCGTCATGTCGGAGGTTGATGGTCAACAACAGCTCGTGGACTGCCATAAACTAAGTTAGATATATGCATTGCTGGGGTCAGCAAAGGGGCGACAAAAATATGATAGTTTTGTAAGCCCAGATTGACTTGGAGCCTGCATGTATTTCACTTCTCTTTTTATCTCTACGAATATCTCGAATTTCTTGAAACTTTTCGAATTCTCTGAACATAATATTTTTGAAAACAATGAATATAGAGAGATTTCACCACAGCAAAAAAAAATATCCATTTTTTCCTAATATCAACAAATCGTAGTAAAGTTTTTGACAAAAACAAAATCTTAGTACATCAAAAGCAAATTCGTTCATCTTTTAATGAATGAAGTATCAAAGCAAAATTTCTAATAAAATGTATACAAAAAATTCCAATTCGAGATGTTCACAACCGCACACAAATTGTGCAGATTCCGGAAAAAGGAAGACAAAAAATTCTTTCTCTCTCTCTCGTTTCGTTTCAATTTCACCGCACCCCTCATTCAACTCTTAACATTTTTTAAATCCAAAGAAAGAGAAGCACACTTCCCTCTGATTTTTGGGAGGATTTGAGTGAATGCATACAGTAATTACAAACAAAACTCTTACCTGCAAACTAAAAACTTTAGTATCTGAACATGTATTCATATTTTTTTCTTTTCAAATCATCTAAACAAAAAAAATTGACTCACAAAAGAAACCTGACAAAAAAATTGCACCAAAACTATTTGCTCTTGTAGACTTAGCTAGAAAAAAATCAAAGGACAATTTTTTCCCGAGACTTTTAGGAGTTGAATGTGCATGCGTGTGTGTGAAATTTTTTTTTCCTGAAATCATGCAGAAACAAAATACGAGTTGGTTGGCTTAAGGTATAAAAAATTTGTATTTAAGAATGCTTTGCAAGGTTCATCCGACTAGACTTGGAAAGCGCGGAGGGGGTTAGATTTCTTTTTTCAACTAGCAAACTTTTCTTTCTCATTGTCAGTTTTCTCAATGTGAAGCAAAAATGGAGTAATAAAATTCTTGTACTAGATGTGTATTTAAGTACGTAGGTGCAAATTATGGATAATGAATGGTTATGTGACACTGTAAATGTTTATTTTTTGACTGGATTTTTTTAGCTGAATGTTGAATACGAATTGTTTTTCTTCTTGAAAAGATGGTTAATACTTGTAGAAAGAATGAGTTTTGATTTTTGTGTCTTGGTAAATGGTACTATTCATTTCGTCCGATGCAAAAAGTGATAATATGCTTTTTTTCTGGCATTTTCTCTCTATCAGTATTTTCTCTTTTGTGTGGATGGATTTTTGACGTAAATATCGTAAATCAGGCTTTGTCATAGGACATTAATTGGATGTGTGGTAAATGTGTATTGAAAGCTTTAAGAAGGGTTGTAATAAAAAAGATTAGAGAGAAAAGCAGTTTAGTTAATGGGATGTGTGAGAAGAGTGTGTGAAACTGTAAACACATTTAGCTGCTATTGTTAGTTAATTCATGTGTTAGGAAAGATGAGAAAAATGTTGCTCTAGTGTGTAAGCTTAATTGTCTCTGTAGAACTTTTCATAAAACTCATCAAACAAATATGCTTCTTGAGATTCTATTTAAGTTCCATAAATTGTTTTCTTCTTTTAACGTCTTGGACTGCTGATTGCAAGTTGACAAGTTCATATTATGTTGTTACGTAAATTGCATAGACGTGTTTTAGAGGCTTGAGACAAGGAAAACTATGCAAATTATTGAATAAAAGCCTAAATTGCCAAATGTAGAGAGTAGAGGAAGGGAGGCGGACGGTGTAGCCCTTTTTGCTAGTTTACTTCATAGAAGAATCCATATTGTTGTTATCCGTTTTAGTTTGTGTAATAAGCAGATTGATGAATAGAATAAAGTGAAATGATTTTAGAATACATTGAATAATACACAGCATTTCTTTAAACACATAAAGCATGGTCTTCAGGTGGGGTAAATATATGAACATAGTTTGCATCACGCGTGAAAATGCAACGCTCGCAAAAACATTATTATGCAAATTTTGATAACCAGGCTCACAAAACGCAAGACAAAATGGAAAGCAACTTAGCTACATACATATGTGTACCGGCATATTAGCAACTTTAAATTCACGGTACCATTTCGCAAAAATACATAATATGCAACAGTTTCACCGCAATTCGCTTCTCATCTCCAGCCATTCGAGTCAGTGGAAGTCATGATCCCACTGACGAAATTCTCAAGGTTGTTTCATTATCACGAAAAATACTAAATTGATCACCATTTTGACAGGAGATTTGAAGACACTTAAAGACGATTCATGTGAAGCAAATATTATTTTTAATAGGGAATTGCATGTTTCATATACATATGTCGGACAAGAATCAGTCCGAATTTTCCTAATATGTAGTTCATTGGCTTATTTCGTGCAAGGACTTTTTTGTCATATTTTTTTTGTCAAGATTTAAATTTACTTGCTAATAATTATTATGTCTGTTCGTACAAGCATTTCAGCTGGACTTGCAATTAGGAGCAATTATAAGCAGATTTTATATCTGTGGGGTAAAGTGAACTGCGAAGCAAAATCTTTCGCGAAAAAGTTTTTCATTTTATCGCATATATTCCTCCAACTTGCCCAAGTCAAATGGATTTTGGTGGGAGCGCATCGATCTGGATGGACAGATGCATACACATCCCGTAAGTCGGAGGTAATTACATAATTGCTCCTTTGTTGTGTGTTTTATTGTCCTCTTCACTCTTCTCTCGAAACGTGGGAAGAAATGGCCTGTTTTACGATCCCTAAAACTCACGCTTGATTTCACCAAAAGTATAAACGTGAGTCGTTTCGTAATCCTTTTGACGAGTTTCATGCTTCACCTTTTTAAGTGATGAGGAGGAGGATGAACAGTGGCACCCTACACAATCTCTCCTGAAACGACACCTGTTTCAAATCGTTGACATGAAAAGGCCAAGATGAAATTGAACAGAGATTTTTTTCTCTCTCTCTCGTAAAATGGGAAAACATGTCCCGGCGCCAAGCCGTTGAGTGCGTGCATTGACATCTCAAGAGACAAAACTCCCTCTCCCTCCTCACCTGCACACCTCCCCTAGTAAAAAGGATCAGAAGAGAAGAAGATTTTACAACAAATTCGTGGAAGAAGTGAAGCAGGCAATGAAAATTTTTCAGACCGTGTGAAGACAACCGGCATGGGGCAATGCAAGCCTTATTCACAGCAATCCCTATGGATGAGAATAACAAGAGATCTCTGAGAATTTAATTAGTTAATGTATTTTTATCAGAAAGCCAACATCCGGGAGGTACACACACAACTAAAACTTGTGTGTTATTCCGAGGGGATGGCAATTGAATCATTGGAAAGTGAGGCTTGAGGCTATAAAAAAGAGACTTTTTCACATAGACTATCTGTCCAAATCCCGTGTTTTCATCAAAATATAAGCATTTCACCATATTGCTGCTTCTTTTGTACTTTGTGGGAACTAAAAACTAAGCAATTGGAGAGTCGTTTTTCTCGAAAAATAAAAGGAGGAAATCTGTCACTTATCGCAATGAATAAATCAAAGACATGAGCTGAAGTGATGATATTTACAACCATTTAAATTTAATGCATTTTTGCTTAATGACACTCTCTCCACAAAATTGATGATATATTCGCTGCATTTCTTCGTAGTATGGACGTTTGAAGGACAAAATTATTGTTAAGAAGTTCAGCTTGGCATTGAAGCTACAGCACTCGCTCGCTTTCGATATTCTCAGCAATCCTGCTCGTTAAGAGACGTTCTTAATTATATGTATTTAAAATTAAGTCATTAGCATTTATGAGTCATTACGAGTAATTTGGCATTCGACAGTCCCCAAAAGTTTTCTTACACTGCCCCAGGCTGACCAATCTAGCCAATTGTGAAGAATCACGTTCTGATGTATGTATGGCTACTTAATGTCATTAAGCTTGCTCTCAATTTCAAAGAAACTCTTGAAAACGTGGTTGACAAAACCTGCCACATCAATACAAAGGCCATTCCTCATGGCCTTTTAAAGACAGGAACACGCAGGTTCTAGAACCTCTCTATTTTTCCGTGGGTACTGCTTGGTGACTGTTCACAAATAAAAAATTAAAGCGTTGTTTCTTCTTCGCAAGCTGGTTTTTTTCTCAACTCTGGAAAACATTGGATATGGTTCAAAGGCATTTTTACACACATTTTTCGTCTTCTTGAAGTTGACGGCTCAATAATTGCACGCTTTGTTGGCAGCCTGTACTCTTCACTTCACAACTGACTTCGACTTTCCAATAAGGGCATTTTTGTCGTTTGTATTATGTATCGGCCATATCCAATTATTTCGTCGTCTGCAGGTATCGATACATACATTCCACTCCTTTGTTCCAAAGGCTCCTTCCCCCAATGACACTTGACGCAGTGTGGCAAAGCCCCGAGAGAAGGTGAATGCATGGCTTTTCCTCCAAGAATTAATGTTCACCTGAGAGCTGCTGCTGCACGATCTACACAACTACATACAACGTTACAGAAATGCACGCGAAGAAATGATTTTTTCATGAAAAAAAACTTTTCTGTTTCCAAAACATCATACCTGAACCTGAAGTATGGGATACTCACATGAGCGTGTGTGCATTTACGTATATATTTTTTCTTCCTCATTTGAGTAAAAAATGATTATCATTAATGATACATGCATCAAAGCTAACACAACAAACAGAAGAGGCGAGGCTTCATTATGTTATTGTGTTTGTTGTTATTGTTACCTTTACATTTTTCCATCGTCAGCTCACCATTTACTTTTTGTTCTTCTTTGGTCGTCTCTCACGAAACTCGCAGATCTACACGGAATGCACACACGTTTCGAAAAAAGTTCTTTGCGAGAGGAGTGAGGGGCTAGTGTGAAAATACATATGTGGTCAGCATTTTTCCCCTATTGTGGCTTTTCTCATGCAGGCGCTCGCATGCAAGTCAAAACGGACTTTATGAAATACATTTTTGGATATCTTGTAGCCATACTCGCCTTTACTTATCTTGATTCCTTTGTACAAAAAAGAGGCAGAAAAAAGTGAGAGAAAAAAAAACGAGGCTTTTGTGTGTGTGCACACTCACAAGTATAAGCTTATTCTTTCTTACGAAATAAGACCTGACGAGGAATAAGAAGCACACGCATCTCTTCTCAAACTTTTTTTTCCTCCCTAGAAATTGTAAGTGAATTCGAGTTTCATATCACATCTGATCCGAATATCAAGCGAGCAGTAGCTCCCAGAGACAAGGCTCTCTCGATGTAGTAGTGCGCTCGTAAAACATGTAAGGAGACACACAATATCTTCCTTTTCCCCATTAGTCCTGAAGGAGTAAAGTGTAAGTGGAAAGGGAATACTCACGTCTCTAAATACATTCTTCCACTGCTCCCATACAAAGTTGCTCGGTTGTCGGTGTGAGGAGTGAGGAGAGCTTCTCCTGTTTCCTCGTAAGTAAGAGAGGGCTTCCTCCGTGTGTACTTGCCTCTCTTTTTTCCTCCCTCTATCGCATCTGCCGGAGAGAGAGAGATTCGCTCGTCGTGAAAACTACATTTTGTGTAGGTACTCCGTAGGCACGTTCAAGGATAAGTTTTTGTTATTGATGGAAAGGGAAAAGGAGATCATGTGAGTGAACTCAGGTGTTTGTGGCGGCGCAATTGGTCGCGAGAACATATTACTACAATTTTTACACACGAAGAATAATATTATTATTTATCATACGTTGTAGCGATTCGGGAAAGTAGGCCGTTTAGAAAATAAGATATTTTGTTTCCAGTTATCACATAGATTTTTAGCGACGTTTTTTCACCTTTGTAAGTAAACACACACACATTCATCCATTTAATTTGACACTTGGCTAGGTTTTCTGAGGAGGTGTAACATGTTGCATTCCTGTGGAAAGAGGAGAGCCAGTTTCGCAAACCATGTTATCCACGACGTCACTAGCTGCAGTACTGAGATCACGCTGAGGGTGTGCAAAAGCCCTTCCGCCAAGTGTTCGGAAGGGTAGTGATATCTTTATCTGTGAGTTGAGCAATAACTTTTTTCAATTATGCACGTGCCTGTGATGATTCGTAATAAGAAAAGACTATGTGTTCCATCATCGATACGATTGCCTGGGGAAATTTGACATGATTAGGACGAGACATATGAGAATAATCACGTTTTTATAATTGGTCTCTATTGACGAGTGTCATTTACAATTTAGTCGTCATTTCAAGCAGTTTTCGGCTGTATAGGTTCCTTCGTCTAATTCCGATTTGAAATCATTCCGGGTTTCTTTTGGAACTGAACTAGCTTTTTCTTGAGTGTAAAAAAGCAGATCATCAGTATGTACGCGGAGAGTGTGCAGATGAATGGAAAGATGATAGCTTCAAGCTGGAGCTCAACGTAATAAAGCAGGTAAGGAAAAAAAAGTAATGTGTGCCATTCTAATAATGACTGGGAAGAGTATTTAGCCGCATTAATTTGCATATGCTAATTGAACCAAAGAAAGCTCTTGTGGATCAAATTTCTGCACTCTGTGTGAGTAGGTATGGTTTGTACGACGTTGTTGGAAACTGATTTCGAGTCGAGTCAGTCTGAGAGTCGTGAATGAGTTGCGGCATAATACTTATTATTATTATACGTAATAATTCAGGCATGAATAATAAATGTGCTCGCTACGCTCCAAGCACACACTCACTCGGAACAAATAGCGCATATGCATGCGAAATATAAAAGGAGAGCTTGTAAACTTCCTCTTTTATGAATTCATCATTGGCTGAAGCGTGACAACAGGAGGCTCCAGCTTATTTATTAATGCGACATTGTATTTCATTACCGGCATGGAATGGAAGTATTTAATCGTGTTGGGAGTCCTTGCTCAATTACTGCTTCAAGTCGTGTTTCGAGCACGTATCATAATAATGGAACATTATGATTTCGGCCTTCCTACCGTCCACTTTTTCGACAGATGCAATATGCAGTATCCAGTGGCCGGTCGAAACATAAATATGTAATTTGAAAGAGATTTATTTGCTCCTGTTTGTAAGTATGTTCATCTAGTTTTGTTTGGAAAATTTTCTTTTTAAAAATGTTCAATTGAATAGTTTATTCTTTAAAAAACGTCAAATCAAATAGGCGAGAAGACATTCGACAAGTTTTTTTGTCTTTTGTTCATTCTGATTGCTTTTGTAGCGAAAACATGGGCTGTTAGAAACAAAATCTGTAACTGTCATGTTGCTACATGTTTCTTTCTTAAATATTACAAGCGTCCAATTTGATAGTTTTGCACTTTTTCGTTTTAGGAGAGTTCAATGTATGCATCACATCATTTTTATACAAATCTGGAAGAGTTCCACACACAAGTGCAGAGTTTTATGGTTAGAGTGAAGAGCCATTAAGAATCGCAAACATTTTCCTCTGCATTCTAAGTATACCAAAGTTTGTTAAAATTCCACGTCAAACCCCTCTGACTTCATTTCGTCTGATGACGTAAAAAAAGGTATTGTACCAAGAGAAATTTGATCCTCCGCCCACAGCCTGGCAAATTACACGAAGAAAAACGACTAATTATGCAGAATATTTTATTCGCAGCCTGTGCTAACAAAAGCTCAAAGTAGATCACACATCCCGAACTCAGCCAAAAGATATACCCAAAAATGCTTGGATTTTTTGGACCAGGCCGCAGGCTTAATTAACAAGGGCTTTGCTCTTATTCCTCTTTTTTTAAGTTTAATGATACGGAGTGAATAATAGATGATGTAGCATCATCCAATCATGATAACTTACACATCTGCAATAGTCTCTGGTTTTTTGGAGACTCAATTTATGTGTACATTCCTGTCATCTGGAGTTCAAAGTGGCTCGCCGCAATCCAAATCAGCAGATATAAATACTAATTAGTCCCAACGGGTTTGTTTTTGACAAAGTTCCTATCATTGCAGTTTATGGATTTGCCGGTTGATTTGCCCAAGAACCTGATTGGGAGTGAGAAGTTAGTCGATCTGATTTTTTTTTGTAATTTGCGGACTAGCATTTGGTGAGAACGCGAATGCGAAGCCATTTTAAATGGGATTTTAGGAACTAAAGGGAGGGAAAAAAACCTCAACCGAGAGGGCACACAACTCGGATACTCTTATATTTAGATTACGCTTTAGCAAGTGCGTACAAGGAGAACCTGATTTCATTCCGAAGTTAAATACTTTGTGCGCATCCACCTACCAAAAAAAAGCTCTCACACACTCACACGAGCTCCTTCCTCGCAGTGCCAGAAGTAGAGAAATAATTTATTATTATTAAAACCGCAAAGCCATTAATAATGATGAAATTGGTTCATCATCATCATGGGTAGAAAAAAAGTAAGTTTCTCACAAAAACTTGCTCACTCGCTGCAGTTGTACAGGCCAAAAGCTCTAATTATTATCATTCGTGCTGATACACTTTAATTGACTTAAATACGCGTTAGTGTAGAAGACCAGCATTGTTACTTATATTACTTCCACGGAACATTGTCCGTTTTTTTCCGATGATGAGCCCGTTTAAACTCTTCGAAGCGGCTTGTTTTTAAAGAATGATGAATATTACATATACCTAAATATTATATTGCTTTTGGTACTAATGACATTGAGCATGCATTAAGACGCTGATATCACAATATGTTCAATGTTGGATCCAATTCAGTGTTAAATTGCTTTCCATAATCTACTAAAAATTAATGCTTCAGCATATTTTCCAAACAATGAGATGTGTTCCTTATTGTACATATGTGGCATTGAAACAGATTTCATGCTCCGGACTCAACAATCTTTAAAAGAATTGTCTTTTACACGCTTCATCAATTCCCCAGTGATACATCTCAGTATTCCACTCGATTCGTATTTGGAGTGAAATTTTAATAAACAAATTCTTTCTTGTCTGGCTGAATTTGACAAGTCCTTGAAACTGAATTGGTACACAAGATGATGATGATGATGCATGTACAAAAGCTACAGCGAAATATATTTTCTCTCGACAGGCTTTTAATAAATATTTAACTTTGTTTCTCCCCAGTTTAAACACGACTGACCAACATAATTTATTTATTACGAGGAGAGCAGGAAGTATCTCAGCGTTTTCAATGTGTGCACATGCTCATTAAGTGCATTTGAGAAGAAGAAAAAAAATCTTTTACTTTTGCTGGCATTCACGCAACTTGTAAAATGAGGGTGAAGCTTTTTTTTCGAATTGAAAGAAATGTGGAATATGTAATGTGTGTGCTTTTCCGCTGACGAAGAAGTAACACAAAGTTTTAAGTAAATAAACAAGAATTATGTAAGCGATGCATAACGACATGCCAACAAAATGGTATTGTGGTTCTTTCCTTTAATTACTATTAACTTTTTTATGTAAACGAAACATGGTCGTCATAAAAAAACAAGATGTAGCTTTTGGTTCCAAAGATTGCTCGCGTTTATTTTGCAGATGTGCTCCTTTCTTTTTTTCTTGCTTTAGGCCTCTTTTCCATTTCACGAAAACAGGCTTCATCTGAGAGGAAGAAAGAAGGGCAGTGGTGTTGTGGTACCTGGGTGCAGGAAGGCATGTTCTGAGCTTATTTATGAATAAATGAATGAAATGCGGTTTGGCTTAAAATGTGTGTATCACTATTACGTATCTACTACAAAATCATTATATTTTCTCGGCACAAGTCTTCTTGATAAGATACACATCAGTGAGAGAGAGCATCAGCATCAGCAGCACAAAACTTGTTAAAAACCGCTGAACTGCAGTTCTTCTTACTTTTGGCAAAGAATTAGGACAGAAAAATAGTTTTTTTTCTCCCTTTTTACGTTCACTTTACGCTGCATCACGTTTTACGAAATAGCTTTAAAAGTTGAAAAGTCAGAGATAGGATCACGAGAAGTGATTTAGAGAAGAATATTATCTCTCTCTCTCTCTCAGCTCTTCCCCACTTTCAACGGATCAATTCCGTCTAAAACTTTGAACTTCTGTTCACACCACCGTCGTGTTGTTGTGTGCATGTGCGAAATCCATGGCGAAATTTGTGGACTCTCTCTCGGCGCTGAAAAGGACTTACCTTCTTCACCTGTGTGTAATTAGATGCGTGTATTAGGAAAAAAAGTAAGAAGTATTCATTTTAATGGGACACTCGACTGCTGCATCACAAATCTTGAAGGAAAGTTGGTCAAAATAATATTATTTGAGCTTCGGTTCGCAAAAAACAATAATAGTTAATAGCTACAATCCCTGACTGAAACACACTTTCAAGTTTTTTTTCCCAATTCCCCGGCAGCAAAAAACCAATATAGCCCCTCATAAATTAGACGTAGTTTATGTAGTATCTTCTACAAAGTAAAACCGGAAAGAATAAAAGCATTTTTTGTACATGTCGAAGGCAAATAAACCGAAGCAAAATGTTTTTTTTCTTCGTTAACGTGAGAACAAGATGTTGTAAATACGAGCTGCTTGTGTGTATGTAGATATGTACTTAACCGTTTTGTCGAAATTATGGTTTTTCTGGTGAAAAGCTGCTCTAATTTCTGAAGACGATCTCGTCTCGTCAGCACCAGCATAGAAGCGTTGAATTACATGGCCATAATTACAATTCTATCATCACGTACCCCACTTTACTTGATGTGGCATGATATGTATGATGAGCGCCTTAGAAAACGAGTATCATCTCTCTCATCCCTCTGAAACGAAAATCTCTTTCATTTTTAGACAGCCGTAGCATCACGGCATCATCCGCACCAAAGAGTTTTCCCTGTGAAAGACGTAACTCATAAATAAAGATTAAGGATGCAACACCTTTTCTTTTTCTTACATTGGAGATTTATTAGGCCTTAAAATACTTTATGATTGTAAACAGATGAGCACGTGCGCTGAATCTTCAAAAGTCGAATCAAGTTCTTGAGAGGATGTACTACTACACTACAAGTAATGTGTCATCTTCGATTGAAAATGGCTGACGAAGCTAGCACGATAGGCATAGGCACTGGCGTGCAGGCACAGTTCTCAAAACTCCAAAGTCGAAAGGTGCTTCAATTCAAATCTTGAGCAAAAACAGTTTGAGCCTCTGTCAGGCATATCGCACATACCTTCTTCAACTTCACTAAAAGCCTTATCAGTCGAATGTAATAATAATACGCATTATATAAGTAGGCTAGTCAGTGATGCGGCGGCCTAGTTAGATGCCAATCTTGTTTTTTAATCCTCTTACTTGCAACTTTGTAGAATGTGCACTTGAGCATTTTTGTAGAAATGTGTACTACGCACCGAATTTCCACTTGAATACCTACACACACTCATCTTGTCTTTGAAATGCAGGCTCGTCTTCATACGTCTCTTTGTTCAATGTTAAGCAACGTTTATGGTAAAGTGAATTTGCAAAAAAGGAGTGCATTTATAGGTATTGCTTTGACGATATTGTTTTTTTCCAGAGAGGTAGAAAAGATAATTTATGACTTCCGTCCCCTTTTATTTGCTTGCCATGAGGGATAACGAGGGACGGAAAGTGCTTCGCATCATTAATTAGCAAAAATGCAAACAATATAATACAGTCCCTGGGAGAAGTTAAGTGGTTTCCTCAGACCGCACCAAGTTATTAAAAAAAACATTCCCGTCAATCTCGTAAAAAGACGAGTATATTACTTAGGTACATATACATACATACCTACATATATTCGTTGCTAGCTACGATTCGAGAACCTCAGCCACAATCATACGGAAATCTGATCATTTTGCCCCTCTTTAGGCCAATTTTATTGCCCCTATTTACTCACTCCGTTGGAACTGATTCGTTCAAAAAAGTGTAAGTGCGGGTGCAATTTGGAATCCAGACACATTTGTGCTCATAGCTCATACATACATATTAATGTAGTTTAGCCATGCTTCTGAAAACGAGAAAACATACAGAAAAGCTCAACTTCCTCCAGTTTTCACATACAAGTTGCGACATATTTCTTTTACCCCGAAGCGTGAGCAAACAGTTGAAGTAACATTTCGTGTGAAAAGTTATTATGAAAATGGCTTCATATTGATTTCACTCTAATGTAAAACTCTCTCTCTCTCTTAAATAAATCCAGCACACTTTCAGAATCATATCATGGGAATGGCAAGCAAAATTCTTCATATGCTCCTTTTTTCCCTAACCCTTTGGCAATGAGCTCAGGTCAAATAAAAACTACATACTTACATTAGCTCATGCATTTTTAAGCAGCATTTTGCAAGAGGAGCAAATTTTCTCTCCCCTTTCTACCGGAAGACAAACTCAAAAGCAAGTTAAATCTGATGGAGAACTTAAGCGTTCCCCTCCCGTTTTAAAAAAACGAAGAACACCTATTTTGCTTCGAATATTACTTTGTTGCTGATAAATTTTTAATGTATGGAGATGTTCATAATATTGCCCTTTTGAATAATGCATATGCACGCTCGTAACAACTAAGTATTGCCCCATATAAATATAAATGCAGACATTTTTTTCGTGAGACACAAAATATTTCCCCTTTCCCCTAGAAGAAATGGTGAACCCTTTCTTTGTAGATACATACAAGCACACGGCGTTTCGTCATATTTTTTCTTTGCTAATATTCTCTCTCCCTCCACAAACTACTCTCGCACTATTATACACAGGTATTTTCAGAAAAAATGAGGCACTTTTGACAAACATTATCTCAAAGGGAAATGATTAATTAGGTATAAAGTGCACATCCTCTGATAGAGCAGAGTCTGG
>JAHZMY010003539.1:0-11103 GCA_027743915.1 Seira sanloemensis
AATTTAATTGGTGTATCAGTGTTCTAAAACTCTAATCTGAAAATAAATCAAATATAAAAAAACACTATAACTATATTTTAATTGTTGTATCAGATCAGAACTGTTCAAAATGGAGTCCCAAAAATAACAAAGACAAAAATATAAAACTAAAAGAAAATAACTAAAAAATTAAAAAATCCCGACAAATTCGAAAATAATAATTCAGAGAAAAATCAAGATTATTGAATACTAAAGAAAGAAATAAATAAATGGTAAATCAAGAAACACTAAAAGAAAACTACAAGCTAAACAATTAAAAAATCCTGACAAATTTTAATTTATGAAAAAATGTACACACTGCTATTCAATGAAACCTAACTTCGTGTTGAAAAAACACCCACATTACAAAAAAAACAAAAAAGGACGGGGCAAAACAAGAGAAAATTTGATCTATTTTTGGACCACTATTTATAATAAAAGAATTTTAGAAAGAAGCAGTGTGAATTGTTTGTGACATGCTATAATACCCTCTTGTAAAATCAATTGTAGTATATAAGTAGGTATAGTATTAACTTGAAAATGATTTGTGATAATAACTGTGATAATCCCATTTTACTGTCCAAAAACTAGCAAATAAAGAAGTAATCTTAAACATTCAGCATACAAACATAACGTTTTTTGTTCAGTTCACTTCTGTTTCTTTTTGCAGCACCGTTTCCTCTGCATGCACTGCACTTACGTGTCAAAAACCAACGCCGAACACGAGCATCACACAGCCCGCAAGCACCGCTGTATGGTTTGTCCGTTTATAGGCTCATCTGTTGACCTGGAACAACACATCCGCTCGAGCCATGAACATCGGAATCAAGTTGGATGGGGGAGAAAAACATCAACAGATAAACAAAATATTGAACCGTTTAAGCTAACTACTGCTTTTAACACATCTCTTCGCCATTATATTCATAGCGATGCTAATTTCGAATTTCCTAATGAGTATTTTAAGATTTACAAATTGAACATTCAAAACATTTTACGTGTAAGCATACAAGAGTTAGGCATGCTTAGCGTGCAAGGGCACATGAAAATATGTTACCAGCGCAAACTGACAGAGACGACATTTGAATACGAAACTGGTTTCGCACATAGCGACCTCGCAATTTTATTCCACCCGCGTGAAATACCAAACACTGTAAAAAGAATGGAAAGCAGCATACTGCATAATATTCAAGTATTTGAAAAATTCGGTTCTGGTTTTCGTGTACATAAAGTAATTGGGTTCGAACTTAAATTAGGCATGTACGCTCCTAGGACAGGTGGGTGCTTCATTAAAACACCCCCGGAGGTTTTAAAAAAACGGGCAACAGTGAACGTAAAAGCAAACCGAAATAATTGTTTTAAATACGCTATTCTTGCTTCAGTATACAACGTTCCAACAAATAGATCACACAGGTCTGCCTATGATAAATATAGTACGAATTTTGACTTTGATTGCATAACGTATCCAGTGTCTACCAAAGATGTTAAACGATTCGAAACATGTAATGATTTAGCTGTAAATATTTTTACTTATGAAAGCGTGCAGGGTGAAAAAACACTGCTTCCGGAATATATATCAAAGTTTAACTTTACGAAAAGTAAAACAGCAAATTTACTTTATGTAAGCGATAGGACGCATGGTCATTATATCGCTATCACAGACATCAATCGACTGTTAGGAAAGCATAATTACCATAAAAGGTATTTATGCTACAACTGTCTTTGTTTTTCAGCTTCAGAAGAAGTATTGGGCGAGCATTTTGTTCATTGTAAAAAAAATAAATTTCAAAGAATTGTTATGCCGTCAGAACTAGCTGATGGAGGCAAACCTGTCAAACAATTTACAAATTTTCGAAATAAATTAAAAGTAGGATATTGTGCTTACGCTGACTTTGAATGTATATTGCAAACCCCTGAAGACGAAACACTCCTTCCGTCAATTCCCATTAAGAAAGCAAAATTTGAAATAAGTAGAGATCTGACAGGTTCGTTCACGTATGAAACAAAGCAACACATACCTTCAGGCTTTAGTATAGCTGTAATTGACTATAAAGGTGATATTTGTAGAGAGAAAACCTTTTGTGGTAACAAAAAATCTAATACTGCAGAAGTTTTTTTGCAGTATATAAAAGAAACTGCAGATGAATTATTGTCCTCCTATAAAACTAATATTCAACCTATTAATATGACATCAAAAGACAAACAACGATTTATGCGGTCAAATCAGTGTCACATTTGTGAATCACTGTTCACACCCAGTGACGAAATATGTGCAGATCATGATCATTTTACAGGAAAGTTTCGTGGAGCAAGTCATAAAATCTGTAACCTTAACTTTTCACAGCGGGAACTGCTACCCTGTGTATTACATGGTCTTAAGAATTACGATATGAACATCATTTTACAAGGATTAGAAAAATGTGGGAAAGAAATTAATGTGATTCCCAGTAATTCTGAAAAATACTTAGCACTTCAAGTTGATAATTTATTATTTATCGATTCCTACCAATTCCTGCAGGGTAGTTTAGACGGTTTAGTGACAATGCTAGCGGATAAAAAAGAAAACTTTAAATTAATGTATGATGTATTTGGAAACAAAGCTGGTTTGCTGCTTAGAAAACTCCCTTATTGCTATGATTACATGGATTCATTTGATAGATTTAAAGAAAAAACGCTTCCTAGTCATACAGACTTTTATAACACGCTTAAAGACGAAACCATTACAGTAAAAGATTATCAATATGTGTGCAAAATATACAAACGATTTAATTTACAGAACCTAGCCATGTTTCAAAGCCTTTACGTTCAAGTAGATACTATATTGCTAGCGTGTATTTTTGAATATTTTCGAAAAATGTCTATCTCGTTTTACGACCTAGATCCATTATACTACTTGTCAGCCCCAGGGCTAGCTTTTGATAGTGCTTTAAAAAAATCCAAAGTCAAGTTAGAGCTTCTGACTGATGAAGCAATGTATACTTTTTTGGAACGAGGAATAAGGGGCGGATTGTGTACAATCAATAAAAAATATAGCAAAGCATACAATCATTATTTAGATAAAAGAATAGACCCTTGTGATCCCAAGCAGAAATATATTTGGTTTCATGATGCTACAAATTTATACGGAACAGTCATGCAAGAGAAACTCCCGGTATCCCATTTTCGGTTTTTAACAAAGCAAGAAATACAAGAGTTTTCTCTTCATAAATATAGCCGAAATTCAGAAAATGGGTGTATGTTAGACGTTGACCTTCATTATGATAAGAGTTTACACGAATACCATAACGATTTACCGCTTGCGCCGGAAAAAATTAATATCCCATTACGTGCTCTTAGTGAGAAGCAAAAATGCTTTCTTGAATCTACTAACACAAAGTACAATGAAAAGCAAGAAAAGTTAGTATCTCATTTTGGTGACCGGAAGTCATATGTGCTTCATGGTAGAAACTTAAATTATTACATCCAAATGGGTCTTCAGGTAACAAAAATTAGAAAAGTGCTGGTGTTTAGGCAACAAGCATGGTTGAAAGAATTTATACAATTCAACACTCAACAGCGAATGAACTCCAAGACGACTTTTGAAAAATCGTTTTGGAAACTATTAAATAATGCCAGTTTTGGTCGTACGTGCATGAACAAAAGAAAAAGAATTAAAATTAAAATGATAAATCGTAAGAAACTGGCAAAAAAGTATTTAGCACAGCCGAATTTTAAAAGTTTTAACATCATATCAGAACATTTTGTAGCGTTTGTTTTACATCCAAAACTTGTTGTACTAGATTCCCCTATTTATGTCGGAGCAACTATATTAGAATTAAGTAAGCTTTTTATGTTTCGCTTTCATTATCAGAAAATGAAGCGATGGTTTCCTAATTGCACCTTGATTTTGGGTGATACAGACTCAGCTTGTTACGAAATCGAAACAACAGATTTATACAGCGAACTTCAAAAACATAGACAGTTTTTCGACTTTAGTGACTATCCTACAGATGCCCATGAACACATAACGTCTTTAAAATCGGACGCAAATAAAAAAAAATTAGGAAGTTTTACAGATGAGGCGAACGGAGCCTTAATACAAGAAGTAGTAGCATTAGCTCCAAAATGCTACAGCATCAAAATAGGTACAAACGTAAAAAATGCTGCAAAGGGGGTGCCTGAAGCTATAAAAGCAAAACATTTAACACATTCTATGTATAAGATGGTGCTCAAAGAGCAAATAAAACTTTACTCGCGATCACAGCACATTAGAGTAATTTCTAAAAAAGGGCAAAAGCGAAAGCTATGCACAGTTGAAAGTCAAAAAATCGCATTAACTCCATTCTGTTCAAAACGGTATTTATTGCCTAACGGAATCGATACACTAGCCCACCATCATACTCTTATACAACAGTTTAAACTAAACTCAACTTCGGTGATTGAGTGAAAGTTTTGTGTATAAATATCATTGTTATTTCTAAAAACAAGTTTAGTTTACCAACAGTCTTACCACAGATTAGACAAAATGAAAGCAGCACATATTTTTCATACGAATGCTTACTTCGAAACTTTGCATCGTCAGATTGGGGGGAATATCCCAATCTATCATGGGGGTAGGCAAAAGGGGGGAGGGTTAGGAAGTTTATTTAGAGTTATCTCTAGTTATGCGATTCCATTAATAAAAAAGTATCTATTACCCCACGCAACGAATGCTCTTGTCAGTACAGCAAAAGAGTTAAGTGAAGGTGCATCGGTTAAGGAATCTCTGAGAAAGAATTCAAAGCAACTAGTTGCAAAAATTGCACAAAATATCTTAACCCAGCGGGGGAGTGGAACAAAACGAGTAAGTGTCGTGTAAAATGCGAACATCACCAATAAAGAAAATATATATTTCTATGCTATTTAAATCTTAGAAACAAAAAAACAACAAACAGCGAAAAACTAAAAAAAGACCAAGCCCGAAAAAAAGAAGAAAGACGAATAAGGGAAGAAAGCGGTGTAAAAGGGTAGGCAAACGAAAAGCAAAGAAGAAACAGCGGCAACTAACAAAACTAGATTTCCTTTCATGATGGCCATGATTCATAAGGAATCTCAACCCGCAATATCTAGCCAGGTAGATTTATTTAGCTTGCCACCTACTAGCACAACGGTTGATCAAAGTTATTACAGCGAATTTAAACCCTTGGTAAATATTGCTGACAGCAATGCCAAAATTGAGTTTCGTATTCTACCTGCACCAACGCAAAGTTTAGATTTAGAAGACACATTTTTATATGTTCGACTAAAAGTTTTGAAATCTGATGGTTCTGCTCTAGATGCAGGGCATGGTGTAAGCACAGCTAATTTTCTTTTACATTCACTATTTAGTCAAATAGAAGTGTATATCAATCAGCAAATAGTGTCGTCGAGTAACAATTGCTATCCTTATAAAGCCTACTTCGAATCATTACTTAAATATTCAGAAACGCGAAAAAATGAACTCTATTGTTCCGGTTTTGCATTTGACACTAACAATTTCTCCATGTCTGATCTAAACGCTGGGTTTAAACATAGAAAAGAAGTAATTGCTGATTCAAAGGAGGTAGAGTTATGTGGAAAACTTTATTTTGATATCGGCTTCCAAAAACGTTTTCTCTTAGCAGACACGCCGCTCACTCTTGTTTTAACTCGTAGTAGTGATGCCTTTTCTCTTTTATGTCCTAACGATGGAAAAACAGCAAAAATTAGTTTGCTTGATGCCAGTTTTATAATTCGTAAGCACGTACTGTATCCCAGCATTACAATTAGTCATCAGAAACTGTTGGAAATGGGGCACAATGCAAAATATCCTTATGTAGGTTCTGACGTTACATTTTTTACTATCCCTAAGGGTAATCAAAGTTTTTTAGTGGATGACGTGTTTTTAAACACTATACCTGCACGAGTTTTTATCGCAATGGTTAAAAATAGTGCATTCATCGGATCGTATGCTGAAAACCCATACATGTTTGAACACTTTTCAGTGAATTACATTAGTCTAATGGTGAATAACGTAGCCGTACCACACCAGCCGTTAAGTCTCGATTTTGATCACAAGAAGTCTATGTTAAGTTATTTTTTACTCAATAAGTGTGTAGGAAAAATAAACGCAAACGATGTGCAAATTTCCTATGATCAATTCAAATCAGGTTACTCTATTTTTGGTTTTGACCTAAATCCTCTTGATTTAACAGATGGGACACTGCACTTAGAAAAATCAGGAAGTGTTAAAATATCTCTCTCGTTTGCTAGTCCCCTAGCTAACGCAATCACATTGCTAGTTTTTTCAGAACGACAGCGAATACTACAAATCGATAAGCAGCGACAAATTCAGTTAGAATGAAAAAGTTTGTAGCTCTTTCTTCTCTTCAGCTTCGGTATTTATTAAAAACCCTTCTTCCTCACAGTAATACATACGTAGTGTCTATCGATCAATTGCAATATATCAAAGATGATGAGTTTGCTGCTGTTATGAACAATCAAACTCACAATTTACCTGGAGAACATTGGCTTGCAGTACTTAAATTAAAACACAATCGTACGATTGAAATTTTTGATAGTTTTGCTATGCCCTTGGCGTTCTATGGAACACGAATACAAAGATACGCAAGTAGACGGGGTTGCAAAATACAAAAAAATTTAAATAGAGTGCAAACAAAAGGTTCTATGATGTGTGGGTATATGAGCATTTTTTTTCTTGTACAAAGAATGAGAGGATGTACGTATAACGCTGTCATGCAACAATTTAATTTAGGAAACTTAAATAAAAGTGAACAACTCGTACGTAGGTTCTTTAAAAACGTTGCTTTTCCATCGTTCTCTCAATGCTCCAGATTATGCAAGTTAGAATGTAAAATGAACGAATTGGATTTCTCAACAGTATGTATTCAAAAGAATCGCTCGTGTTTTAACATATGATAGGATGTTATCAAAGCAGTCTACACAAACGCAGCAGATCCGGCAAGTTTTGCAGGTCCAACTAAACTTTTTGATGCGCTAAAAAAGAAGGGTTTCACCCGAAAACAGATTGAGCAGTTTTTAGCCTCGAATAGTACATACACTGGACATAAACGAATTCGGAACAAGTTTTTAAGACGGAAGGTTACTAGTGCATTTATTAACCACCGATATCACACTGACCTTTTGTGTTTGGATTCTCTGTCCCGGTTTAACTCCGGTGTTAAATATTTATTAACATTAGTTGATTGTTTAAGTCGATTTGCATATGTTTTTCCTTTAAAAAATAAACGTGGTGAAACCATAGCAAGTACCTTGGACACGTGGCTAAGCACACATTCTTGCAAATACATCCAGTCTGATGAAGGATTGGAGTACAAAAATAAATTAGTACAACAAGTTTTAGCAAAGCACAATGTGCAGCTTTACCACGTATACAGTCTCACTAAGGCTTGCCTTGCAGAACGCTTTCAGCGCACATTGATGGAGAAACTGCAAAAATATATGACAGAACACAAAACTAAGCGATATGTTGATATCTTGCAAAATGTCGTAAATGCTTACAATTCATCAAAGCATCGAATTATAAAAATAGCCCCCGCAGACGTTACTCCGCAAAACCAATTACAAATATGGCAGCGCTCTCTTAAACCGATGCTAACATTTAACAAAAAAGAAAAAGTTTTAAAGTCCGGTGATTTTGTAAAAATCAAAATTGTGAAAAAAACATTTGAAAAAGGTTACAAAAAGAATTTTGCAGATAAAATCTACGTTGTGAAAGATGTTCAAAATACTATTCCAGTGACCTATAAACTCATGGATTCTAATTGTGAAATTTTAGGGAGCTTTTATAAAGCTGAGTTGTGTAAAGTTAACATTTAAAGAGTGTTTGAAAATGTAAATATGCAAGAAAAACTGAATAAATCAATTAGTTCTGCAATAGCACTGTAACCATGAACACTGATTCGTTTTTTGTCCATCTACCATCTAACAGTTCTTTGAACATTTTTCCAAATAACTCTCCATCAAACTATAGAACAAAACTACCTGTTAACTTAAATGTAGATAAAAATGTTTTTGAATGTGCTCTTACGGAGGTATCGTATGTACATTCATTCTCTCAATTTCCAAACCCTAGAGACAGAAGCATATACATGGTGGTTCGTAAAGAAACAGTTCAGCCTGAATTAGAAAACCCAGAGCAAAGTAACGATGTGGAAAAGGAGGGTGTGGTGACGGAAACGCAGATTGGTAATGTGGAGGAAATAAAAGTGGAAATACCGAACCAATACTATAATGACGCATTAAATTTAGTCAAAACTATTCGAACGTGTATAGGCCAGAAACTAAACAAAAAGCTATTTGTTTTTGATAGAGAAATAAATCGCGTATGGCACGATAATACAAACTCGTCGGTTATTGAACTACAAATAAGCCGTAGACTTGCAAATATTTTAGGATTTAAAAGCACAACATTTTACAATGAGAAACTAGTAGCTGAGTATCCTCCGGATATGATGTATGGTCAAACTAGACTTTTTGTGTATTCTGATATTATTGAGAATCAAATCGTAGGAGATACCTTTGCAAAATTACTCGTTAGTGCTCCAATTACGGGAACCGAATTTCAGCCCGTTTTGTTTGCTCCTAAGCGTAATTACGTGTCGCTGTGCAAATCCACGTTTGACACAATTCAAATTCTTATTGCAAACGAATATGGGGAGGAAATGAACTTATCAAAGGGCATTTCAAGTGTTACTTTACATTTTCGCAAAAAAAATTTACAACATGAGCGGGCTTGAATTTATTTTCCATCATCCCTGTACAATTTGTATTGTTGGAGGAACGGGTATGTACAAATATAAATTAGACTTTAGTTCGGAACAGTAAAATCACCTTTAATTTCTAGGGAGTGGTAAAACAGAAATGACAGTGCGGCTTTTACGCGAAAGGAAAGCCCTGATGGAAAACCCACCTGATAAATTAGTTGTTTTGTATAGCCACTACCAAAACGCTTACAAAGATTTGAACACAATGGGATTTTCTCACGTCAAATTTAATCAAGGATTTGAAATTAATCCAGAAGAGTGTACCGACTCTATTTTACTAATTGATGATTTAATGCCCTTAATAGTAAACAGTAAAGACTCCCAAGCACTTTTTACAAGACTCTCGCATCATAACAAAATTTCAATTTTTTTTCTATCCCAAAATTTGTTTCCCACTGGTAGGTATTCAAAAGACATAAGGTTAAACATGCAATACTATATTTTTATGAAAACGTTTTCTATGCTTGCTCAAATTCGTTTATTGTCGCATCAACTTTTTTCCTCGAAAAGTAAGTTTTTAGTCGATGCGTACAAAAAGGCAACCGGCTCTGCTTATTCGTATTTAGTCTTAGTCTTACACCCGAGTTGGGATGATAATTTAAGAGTGATTACAAATATTTTCCCTAATGAATCACTTCGTGTTTTTATTTCCAATAATTTAGCATGAGTAAGTGTACGTATCGAAATATAGACTTTTTGAAGCAACTGCAAACGTCAAAGAAGAAAAGCACTCGCGTTAAATTACTTTCGAATTTAACTAAGGATAAAATCAATTGCTTGACGGAAATCGCTTTTAACCTTTTAAAGGGTAATTTGAAAATAAATAACTCCAAAAAACAAAAGCTGAAACGATTTAGAAAGCAAATACGGCTAATTGCAACAAAGCATCTTTCACTGAAAAAGAAACGAAATATATTAGAGCAAAAAGGTGGTTTTTTACCACTTTTATTAGAACCTATTGTTAGTGCATTAGCGGGTGAGATAGTAGAAACTCTTACAAGAGTTATATAAAAAAGATGGCTAAAGAAATGCGATTAGTTTCGGAGGAGGAATACCAGAGCTTATTAAAGTGTGGGAATCCTGACGCATCTTCTGTGTTGAAAGCGAACAAAACGCCATTAGAACTACTAAACGATTCATCAATTCCAACAGAAGTAAAACTTGATATGTACAGCAAATTAATACAATCAATGTATAAAGCAACTAAAACCAAAAACGTGGAAAAAGAAATGCAGACAGTACCGCAAACAGTTGATAAGGAAGTTGAAGCAATCGAAATTAAAAAAGAAGGCCATGACGTAGCAGGTCAAAACGTTGTTCTAGCGTTTTTGACAACCTACGATTTGCGTTTTATTCAAGATTTTGCTGATCTAGGACGTTTCAGTGCAAAGTTTGTTCTTAAGTTGTTCAAAAATTATCCAAGTATCATGGATTGGAACGATAAAGGCAACGTTTCATTTGGAGGGCATGACTATGACCCTGAAACACAATTATCGGACATTTTAAGTTATGCATTTCGGTACATTGACATGGAATTACCTATTGGATTTAAACGTTTTGCACATTGTTGTAGCATGTTTCTTGTTCCACCTCAGCTGTTTGTCCAGAGGGCAAAAGGAGTTTATATGAAATTTTTAAAAGACCCTGACTATCATGTACACAATCCATCTCCCTCTCCATATGAAAAAAGAGGTGGACGGCTTAATGGGTTTAAAGCCCTGCAAAAGAAAGATGAACTACAGTAAACGTTTTGAAAGAATATAAATATGGTCGAATCTTTAAACTTTAGACAGTCTGAGTTTGAGAGAGGAGGAACGAGTATACAGAAATTACTATAACGGAATAAATAATGTGGAACGTAGGAATTTTTTTGAGTTTGATTTTGATTTTTGTGAAAGGTGATCTTACTGAAGAATGCATACGGTGTGTAACAGCAGTTGATACAGTGTTTTATCAAGCGTTATTTCCTTATTCGCCAAGAAAAAGTCTTTGCTTAGACGTGAATGCTATAGTTTCCTTCGAGTACCTAATAACAGGGCAGGCGTGTTCTCCAGCTGATTGTTTTTCTATTGTTCCCAACTCTTCCGTCATTGATAGACAAAGACTTGGATGTAACCATAGCTTAATTGGGACCGAGACGAATATGGCGCAGCAGCAAATTGAACTGGCAAAGCAAATGAAGGGTACCATTTAAATCTTTAAAATGCCTATAACTAAAATCACAGAAAAACCATTATAACACTTTTCTAAAAAATGGGATAGGTGTCAGCGAGACGTACCGATACCCTGGTTTATCTCCCATCAA
>JAHZMY010003540.1:0-14188 GCA_027743915.1 Seira sanloemensis
GAACTCGTGACACCTAATTTAGTTTATGGGGGCAGATTGGTGTTGCCAAATACTTTATTAAGTCTTAGAAAATTGCAAGGGGCAAAATGGTTCTGCCATATCTCGGAAACAAAAGCACTTTTTAGAATTCTGCCATTAGATTTAATCTCGTGACACTTGATTTAGTTTTAGGGGGCAGATTGGTGTTGCTAAATAATGATTTAGTACTTGAAAAACTACAAAGGGCAAAACAGGTTTCTGACGTCTTCAAGACCAAACCATTTTATGATATTCTGACAACATTCGAAATTATTACCTTTAAATAAGCGTATAGGGGCAGGTTGGTGTTCCAAATTGATAACTTTGGTCTGGGAAAATTACATGGGGCAAAATGGTTGTGCGATATCTCGGAAACAAAAGCATTTTTAAGGATTCTGACATTTGATTTAAACGTGTGACACTTAATTTAGTTTATGGGGGCAGATTGGTGTTACCAAATAATGTCTTAGGTCTTGGAAAATTACAAGGGGCAAAGTGGTTCAGTGATATTTCAAGCACCAGAGCATTTTATTAACCTCGGATGACCGACTTATACTCGCAACATTTTTTTCAGTTTGGAAAAGTTTAAAACATGATTATATAAATGCCTTATGTCGCAGCAAATCCTCGCGTTCAAAATGATTAGTTTTTGACTTTGCTGCTTGTAAATAAATTGCTGCGTTCTTTTGACTTAGGGTTTTCGCGCCATCCGGACATAACTTGAGTGTTTTTGGCACTTTCTTACAAGAAAGTCACTCGGAAGTACCCTTTTTATATGTCCATATTTTTTTGTTTTTTTCTTTTTTTGGTTTTTTAAATTTTTATTTCATTTTTTTACAATAATACTTTGACGTCTCGTACATTATAAGTATTTTTTTCTACAAAAATTTATGTGATAACAAAGAACAACTTTTAATTCTTAACGAGTAACTTACAAATAATTGCAACAATACGTATCAATATAGAAAATTCATAAAATAAATGTAAGTTAAAGGAATACACTTTGTGGAATGTACAAAACTTGGCACATCGTCATCTCTAACAGCTCTCCAAAATTCGTAGTTGTGGCAGAAAATCCCTTGGGTCAACCTCAATGCTAAACAATGATGTCAAAAGATGAATAAATTACATAACAAGAAGCTTAGAATCCTTTATGTGTTAGGGTAATCGCGATGTGTTGACTTACACAATTTTTTCAGGTTCTGAAGGCACCAACGTGGTCAGATACTCCATCCCGGTGATAAGATCCTCCTCCTCCTCAAGTGACTCAGGACCTCCTCCCTCAAGTTCGGTACCAAGTTTCATCCATGACCCTCGTTCAATTTGCTCGGAGACAACTACGGGATCCCAAATTGGCGTAGTAACCTCGAGCGGTTGGGAAACAACGACTGAAGGTTCCTGTGACCTTAAAATTCGGGGACTGCCACGCCGGAAGACTGCCTTAAGGTAGCCGGTTCGGTGATAGGACCAGTTGAAGTCGGCGATGGGGTCGACGACTGGTGCTGCGGCAGAGTCCACGGCGACTTCGTCCACTGCATCCACCACGGAGGGAGTAGCTGAAGGGTTGTCGCACCTTTTCAGGAGCACAACCGCCGCCGAACGACGTCCCTGGGCCTGACCTGACCTCTTCAGACGCCTCCGGAAGGTGGTCTCAGGGACCTTAAACCTTTTACAAACATATTTGGCCCTTTCACCACACAAATAGTGCTGAATTGCACGTAGCAGCCCTTTTTCGGTGTAGCGGGTGACGGTGGTTCGCTGGTAGTTCCGGACCATCTTGATAACACTAGAAAACGACTTTAAAAAGAAAAAAACAAAATGAATGACTTTTGATGCTTAAAATATTTGCAAATGCAAGATTAGCAACCAAACTGAGTTTTCATCGACACTTAGGCTATTCACAAAGTCAAATTTAACAATATTGCTTAATAAAGTTTTTGATAGTGTAAATGTCTAAATCTTGTCAAGGTAAGTTGAAATTTTTGGAATAAAGGAGTTTTAAAACCTAGAAATGTAAAAGAATTCAATTTCTCTACGGGTTGTATAATAAATCATTCGTTTGATCAGAGAAAGTGCTTTTGCTTGCTAAAGTGTCGATGATTCAGTATTTGAAAAGCATTCATGACCAATAGAGCACTGTGCCAAAAAAGGGCTTATCGTGCATCCAGTTGGTCATGTACACTTTTGTAGTAAAGGAAATAATTGGTTCCAGTATCCGAAGATGCCAGACCCAGTTTATTTACTTACTTTTCACAAGGTTGAATCTTCAACTGACAAGAACTTCGTCTACAAACAAATCGATAATGTACAAGGTAAATGGAGCCCTTAGGTAAACTTTAAAATTTTGAAAATTTGAAAAAAAATTGACTAAGACACGTCTAAATGGAGACCACGAATCCGTCATCTAAATGTCTTTTTTGTCTTGCGCTGTCGAGAAAAAATTAAAAAACTGACTTTTTTTTTAAATCGTTATAGCACACGCATGTTTTGTTTCACAACACTCAAACTTATTCTGCTTAGACACAAACACCTCATCAATCGTCAAGTATTGCCAGATATTTAAAAAACTACCACTTTCTATAAGAAAATATTCACAAACTGACTTTTCATTTTTTTAATTTGAGTTTTGGATTTTTTTCACACAGTTTTGCAATATGATACTACATGGTTTGTACATCAAAGTATGCTAAACAATACGGTTTCTAAGCAGAATAATTTTCGTAAAGATCAAAAAGCAAATAAATCAATTAAATACACATTTCTATAAAAATGCAAATTTCAACTATTTATTTTATATGATCAGATCCAAAATATTTCTGCTTAGAAACCAACTTTTGGTGAATTAGATTATGTGATTCAATATTTATAAAACACTTACTAACTGAAAGAATAAATTAAAAAACTACAAAGTTTTCAAACGTTTCAGTAACCGAATATTTCTGGAACTTGTTGCATAAATTAAAACTAATTTTTGTCATTGCGCATTCAATATAGCATTGTGACTAAGCAGAATTTTTCTTGTAAAATTTGGGAAACAAATAAAAAATATTACACATATCATCCAACTAATGCTAATTTCTACACGATTTCGAATTCGATCATATTCAAATTAATTCTGCTTAGAGTCAAAAGCATGAGTATTTGGTACAAGGGATGAATTGTTTGAATTAGAATATATATCCGTAAGAAAAAATCAAAAACTTTACTCTTTGTGCTGACATTTTAGTAACTTAATTTACTTTGGAAATTCTTGCATGCTTCAAAAAAGTTTTTTGTCGCTACGCATGCAATAAAGCATCGTAACTAAGCAGAATAATTTTTGTAAAAATTGACGAAGAAATACCAAAATACTTGATAAAATATTTAAATAATGCATGTATCTACACGGTCTCTATTTCCATCATATTCAAATTATTTCTGATTAGAGTCGAATGCATGAGTACTTGGCACAAGGGATAACTTGTTTAAATTATAATATATATCCGAATGAATAAATTCAAATACCTAAATCCTTTTGCTAAGATTTGAGTAACTGAATTTTTTTCGAGAATTCTTGCATTCCTAATAAAAGATTTTTGTCACTGCGCATGCAATACAGCATAGCGAGTAAGCAGAATAATTTTTGCAAAATTTGGGAAACAAATAAAAAATATCATCCAAATAATACAATTTTCTACACGATTTCGGATTGGATCATATTCAAATTTTTTCTGCTTAAAGTCAAAAGCATGAGTATTTGGTACAAGGGATGAATTGTGTGAATTATAATACATATCCGTAAGAAAAAATCAAAAACCTTACTCTTTGTGCTTAAATTTTAGTAACTTAATTTATTTCGGAAATTCTTGCATGCTTCAAAAAAAGGTTTTTGTCGTTGCGCATGCAGTGAAGCATCGTAACTAAGCAGAATAAATTTTGGCGAAATTGGGAAAGAAATGCTGAAATAGTTTGAATTATATTTTATAAATGAAAGAACAAATTCAAAACCTCCATACTTTTTGTTACAACTTTAGCAGCAGCTTTTTTGAAATTTTTTGCATACTTTTAAAATTGTTTTTGTTACTGGGCATCCAATGCAGCATCCTGTCTTATCAAAGTAATTTTACCAGCCTTATTATTTTAGAAAAATTAACAGTGATCAAAATGTGGTCAATGTAATGTAAATCCACTGTAAAATGTGATCAATGAAATGTAAATCAACTGCAAAATGTGATCAATGAAATGTAAATCAACTGTAAAATGTGATCAAAAACTTTAAAGTATTTTCATAAAATGCATAATAATGCTGGGGTCTTGGCGCCATCCGGAAATCACTTGAGCATTGTAGGCACTTTTGCTATGAAAAGTTGCTCGGAAGTGCCCCATTCGATTTCCATTTTTTTTTGTTTTTTTTTTTTTGTTTTTTAATTTTTTTATATTGTTTTTTTATTGTTTTTATTTTAAAGATTTATTGGCTAAATTCATATAAAACCTTATGCTTAAATATTACATTATTTTGTGTTTGAATTTCATAATGAGGTTGTGTCATCCATATCTGAAATATTTTTTAGAAAAATATTCGTTTTTTACATACAAATCAATATTTAGGAACAAGGAAGGGAAACTCTTTTACTTACCATTTACTTCACGGCTTTGCACTTCCGTGCAGGCTTCTTTTTCTCAGACGGAAGGGATTTAATCACTTCATTTAGTAAAGACAGATCCACCCCATCGAAGGAGTCAGCTTCGGGCGGAGTCAACTTCGGTCTCCCTCGTGTCTTGACCTTCTTTGGTCGACCAACTGCTCTCTTGGGCTTTGGCTTTTGAGCCTTTGTCTGAAAACGGCGAGGATGGTGGGTTCTCCCTCTTCCGGTAGGAGGCTTTGATGTTGATGAAGTGGCCGGAGGGGAGGAACTCTTCTGTGGTTTCGGCAGCGTGCACTGGCGTCTCATCGGGACCACAGCCACAACTTGGCCGTTTACTCTAGCAATGATGGACACGGCCAGCTCCGCTTTGGTGACCTTCGGTGCCATGATGAGGCTTTGGGAGCCTATTTTCCTCGTTGCGGAAATCGAACGCGCCAGCAGAAACTAATCGAAGCTTCAAACCAATCTGTTAACAAAATTAAAACAAAAACTTGAAATATTAAAAGAACTTTACACTATTTGCATGGCTTTGATTTCTTTATAAACAGTTTGGTTCCAGTATCCGAAGATGCCAGACCCAGTTATTTGCTTACAGGAAAACTTACGAGTTGGACTGAGCAGAATTTTTTCCTTTGTCAAATTGGTAAATCTCAAGATGAACGAATTCCGTAGGAAAACTTTTTTTATTCAAAATTTCGTAAAATATTTGACTTAGGCACACCTTATAACAGATTGCAAATCCGTCGTTCAAATGTGTTTTATGATTTTGCTTTGCGAGAAAAAATTCAAAAACTGATTTAAATCATTAAATTGTTTTTTGCACACATTTTCTGTTTTTAAAACACCAGATTTATTCTGCTTAAGCACCGCCGTATATACGTTTATAAAAATTATATAGATGCGCCAAATTGGTTTTCTAACTGCAGGAAAAAATTCAAAAACTGAGTTAAGATTTTTTGAAATTTCAGTTTCTGAATTTTTTTACAAAACCTTAATGCATGTTTAAGAAGGTAAGTATACCAGTGTATGCGCAACACTTTGGTGTCTAAGCAGAATATTTTTCGCAAAGATCAAGAAACAACTAAATCAATACAAGACACATTTCTCCAAAAAATGCAAATTTCTAGCCGCAAATTTATTTGATCGGACCCAAAATATTTCTGCTTAGAAACTGAAGTATGGTTAATCGATACTTGTGGTTAGACATTTATAAAAAAATTATTAACTGAGAAAATAAAATCAAAAACTGTAATTTTTAAAAAAAAGTTTTTTCAACTAATTTTTTGGAAACTGCTTAAGGGTTTTTAAAAATTATTTTCATTACTTCGCATGTAGTACATTGTCGTAAATAAGCAGAATAATTTTTGTAAAAATCGAGAAACAAATAACTAATTATTTGACATCTTTCTTAAATATTGTATGTTTAAACCCGTTTTTTAATTCAATTATTTTAAAATAATTCTGCTTAGAGTCAAACTTGGGAGCGTCCGTTACATTGTATTAATTGTTCGAATTTCGTTGTATAACTGGAAGAAAAAAATAAAAAACCTAAAACTTTTTGTTAATTTTTAGTAAATGATTTTTTCATGGAACTTTTTGCACGTTTTAAAATTATATTTGCGATTAGGCATGCAAGACAGCATCATGATTAAGCAGAATATTTATTTCCAAAAATTGAGAAACCAATACCATAATATATGACATAATTTCCTATTAATGCAGATTTCTAAACGATTTTAAATTTGATCAGATTCCATTTAATTCTGCTTAGATTCGACCGTAAGAGCATTTGTTACATGCTGAGGGATATTCAATGAAGATGAAGTTATGTCAGGAATAAAATTTAAAAACTAACATTTTTAGAGCATTTTTCAGCAAATTTGGAAAGCTTTAAATTCTTTATTTTCTCTAAAACAAGGGAGACCCATTATGAAGACAAATCTTTAAACGCCTAATAAAATTACTAGCAACAAAATGCATTACTAGTATAGATGCTTTTATAATTTCATTAAATCTGCATATATATACGCATAATTGTCAAAATTTGGCTCAACATTCTTACCAAATATATCGATGCTGGGGTCTTGGCGCCATCCGGAAATCACTTGAGCATTTAAGGCACTTTACTATGTAAAGTTGCTCGGAAGTGCCCCACTCGATTTCCATTTTTTTGTTTTTTTTTATTTTTTTTTTGCTTTTTTTGTATTTTTATAGTTTTTTTTGTATTTTTGTATTTTTTTATATTTTTTTTGTTTTTTAGGGATTTTTAATATATTTTTTTTGTATTTTTGAATTTTTATTAATATTTTTGAGTTTTTACAATTTTTGTTCTGAATATTAAAGGTTACATGATAATATATGAAAACATAATACAATTTTAAGGCTTAGGATAATAACATGTATAGCATATATTGAGTTTCGCTTTTTCTTCATCTGACTTTGCTTCAAAAGCGGCCCTCCTATTGTTTCTTGACTGCCTTTTCTTCTTGTCAAGTCTCTTAGACTTGAGTCCGGTGCAGTCGCAGAAGGCTTTAAGGCCTTTTCGCGCCGCTTCAGCCGCTTCTTGGAGACGTTTGTTCTCCTTCCGAAGTCGGCCCGCTTCATTCCGGGATTCGCGTGCGAAGGACACCAACCGGGAGCCGTGCTTCTCCATGAGGTCCGCTCTGGCTCTCGCTGCAAGCCTCTCGTTTTCGAGCTCCGACTGGGTCTGCTCTAGGGCGGAGGATAGTGAGGACACCTTGTCCGCGAGGAGAAGTTCTCGATCGGACGGTCCCCTGTCCCTCTGGAGGGCACGTTCTTGGCGATGAAGGGTTTGTAGCAGCTCCCTTTGGGCCGACTCGAGTGTAAGAAGTCTCCACGCGTCGACATCCGGACTGAAGGGTAGTGGTACCCACGCATTCTCGGAAGGTGGTACGCCAGCCATCTTGAATATCTGAAAAGCCAACAAACAAACAAAAAATGTGATTACAGCCAAAAGTAGTCAAAGTTTACTTTAAAAATTAAGTATTTTTCTTGAAAGTAAGTTGGTTCCAGCATCGGAGGATGCCAGACCCAGTTAATTACTTACAAGAAAAACTTTGGGCGGACTCGAACACGATCTGACGCTGAAGAATTTGTTACTGCATAAGATAAATGAAGCCCATAGGTAAACTTCAAAATTTCAAAATTTTGAAAAAAAATTGACTTAAACCTAAGCTGATAGGGATAACGAATCCGCAAACTAATTTTCTTTGTGGCCCTTTGTTTTTGAGAAAAAATTAAAAAACTGATTTCATCAGTAAAATTTTTATGGCACACTCATTTTTTATTTTTGGAACTCCAAATTTATTCTGCTTAAACATCAACTTTACAGCATACCTAACAGTTAGATAGATACGGTAAAAAGACTTTTGAACTGTAGCAAAAAATTCAAAAACTGAATTCAGATTTTTTTAAATTTCAGTTTCTGAATTTTTTTGCAAAATCTTGCCGCGTGTTTTAGAAGTTAAGTATATAAGTGTATGCCCAGCACTATGGAGTCTAAGCAGAATAATTTTTGTAAAGATCATAAAGCAACTAAATCAATAAAAGACACATTTCTTATAAAAATGAATTTTTCTACCCGTAAATTTATCTCACCAGACCCAAAATATTTCTGCTTAGAAACTGAAGTATGGTAAATCGATACTTGTGATTCGATTTTTATAAAACAATTATTAACTGAGAGAATAAAATCAAAAACTTAATTCAGATTTTTCCAAATTTCAGTTTCGGAATTTTTTTGCAAAACCTTACTGCATGTTTCAGAAGGAAATTATATCAATGTATGTGCAACACCATGCAGTCTAAGCAGAATAATTTTTGTAAAGATCAAGGTAAAGATCAAGAAACTAATAAATAAGAATAAGACACATTTCTCCAAAAAATGCAAATTTCTAGTCGCAAATTTATCTGAAGAGACTCAAAATATTTCTGCTTAGAAATAGTGAATCGCTACTTGTGGCAAGATTTAAACAATTATTAACTGAGAGAATAAAATAAAATCCCGTCTTTAGGCAGAATAATTTTTTTTAAAAATTGAGAAACAAGTAACTAATTGTTTGACATGTTCCTTAAATATTGTAAGTTTATACCCGTTTTTTGATTCGATCATTTTAAAATTAATTCTGCTTATAGTCAAAATTGAGAGCGTTTGCTACATGGGATCAATTGATCGAATTTGGTTTTACAACTAGAGAAGTAAAATCAAAAACCTAAAAAGTGTTGCTAAATTTAGTAAATAAATTTTTCATAAAACTTTTTGCAAGTTTTAAAAATCTTATTTGTGGTTTTGCATGTAACACAACATCGCGACTAAGCAGAATATTTATTTGAAAAACTGAGAAACAAATACGAAAATTTTTTATATATTTTTCTATTTATGCAGATTTCTACACAATTTTAAATTCGATCGAATTCAAATAAGTTACGGCTACAAAGAGATTATACAACAAAAACAGATAATTGAAACGTTTTATGTAATGTTGTGATAATGCAGAGACTTTAGCTCTTAGGAAATCATTAAAATTTAAATTACAGGGGTTTGGCGCCATCCGGACATAACTTGAGTGTTTGTGGCACTTTCTCTGAAGAAAGTCACTCGGAAGTACCCTGCGTATAACTTTTAATCAAGCATTCTGCTGGGTTCATTTCATTTCATAAGCTTAAGAATCGGTTTTGGATCTGAATTTTTTATCTAAGTCTGAATCTAATCTAAATCTATTTGAATCAACCAGTTTAAAAAGAAGTGACAGTTTTACACGAGAGTAATAAAAATTCATTTAGGGAGAAAAGATACAATACAAGAGAGATACTAGTTTTGCTTTCCGGCCAGCCATGTATGACTCTTTAGGACGTCAGCTCGTCTTTCCCCGTAATCATAGCGTATTTCCGTGTCCGCCGGAATGTCGCGGGCAGCTACAAAGTAGAGTTGGGGTCGGCGGTTAACAACGCGCATCCTAACCTCGGCATTTGCATCTAATCCTTTTCCATGATTCATGTTTCGCCCCAGAGTGCCTTGATACTGTTCAGGAGTTCCGTCAATCCTTTAGATTAGTAAAAGAGTAAGTAAATATTGTCAAAACCAAGGAATTATGGAAGCCTAGGCGAGTTTTTTACTTTGATATGACATTTACCAGTATCCATCCGATTTTGTTTGAAACAAATAAGAGTGGCGGCAATCAGTTGCCATAGCCGCATATTCTTCTTCTCGTTTAAGTGCTTCAGCTTGCTTTACGTACTCCCCCTGATAGTAGCAAAGAAAATCTTTCTTCTTGAATGACTTGGTGGCAAAGACGCCATTTCCAATCTCCGGAGATACTTGACGTATCTAAGGGGAAACGTTATATTTAATTTTCATTAGAAATAGTGTTTCACGTATACTTTTATAAAACGCAGCGCATAATTCACTTTTTATCTGAGCGACTGTTACCTCAAGTGCCAGGACACTCTCGTCTTCACCAAATTCTGGAATCACGCTTTGTTGCGACGGCATTCGCTTTCGTCGGCGACTTTCCGCTGCAATATGCAAACATCAATGTACAATTCAATGTTTAATGTCACACTGGCAGTATGAATAAAAATGAAATATTTGGTTATTACGACGGTAGGTTTTCCTTTCCAAGTCGTCGCGAATGACGGAGCTAGATTGGTTAAATCGGGCCAGGTTAGCCTGAAATCGGTCTGAACTTGCTTGTGAAGAAGGACCCGGTTCTGAGAGAGATAAGGAATCCACGGAGGCGCAAACATCGTCAGGATGAATTTCGACACTAAAACAACAGATTAGTACCATGTTTTAAAAGGCTTTGCTCGGAAGACATGCACACAACTCCATGATGTTACTAAAATACGGACATACACTATATTTTCTGCTTCGTCGAACAAAAGAGGTGAAAGACCCTCTGCACTAGAGATTGAATCCTGCGTGGCAACATCTGCTTCAGAAGCGGTGCCTTCTTCGACTGAACCCGCTGCAGACAAAAGAGCTTCTCTTTCCTCCATACCAGTTTCAACAGCATTGATTGCTTCATGGTCAGCAATTTCAAACGGAAGGACATCAGGTCCAGCAGCTGCCTCGTCAGCGGAGGAAATGCTCTCTTGGTCAAGATGGCCGTCAGGTATTTCCATACCAACATTAAATTTGGCAGCAGATTTTGTTGCTTCGCCACTAACTTCAGCACAAACACCATCAAGCTCAGATGGTTGGGCGGACCATTCGTTTTCGCGATTCTCGAGAGTAACGTTGATTTCTACGTTGTCGTCCTCACCATCCGGTTCATCCAACATCATATCAGCAACGTTGTTGCCTTCATTATCATCGGCTCTCTTGGATGGAGCACCACCAGTACCAGCGTCTCTTTGAGTTTCGCCTACGATTTCATTCGGCTGATGGACTTCAGATCGGTCTGCGCCGTCGTCGGCAGCTTCATTAGTTCCTACATTATCTTCATCAAGATTGGCCGAATTCTCAACATGTAATTCGTCGTTGGAGTCTAGCGACGCTGCAAAGCGGGAAAAAGGCTCTGGGTACCTTTCTAATTGAATGCTGGGAACTTGGAAGTTTGTCTGAACCCATGAGTGGTCTCCTGGCATATCACGTAAGCAACTGTTGCAAACGAAAAAGGAATTTAATGATTGAGAAACCTTTTAAAGTGGCTTACAGAACCAAAGATAACATTTACTTACAACATTGCATAAGATTTTTCATTTCGCCGAAGATAGGCGCGTCTTCCTTCTGGAGTCAGAGCAGATGACTTGGAAAACACGTAGAGCTTTAGGATTTTGGCAAGCTCCTCGTCCTCGCTTTGGGTGTTTTGGAGGGAGGAGGAAGGTCCACTTACGGGATTTGGCTGATCGGGGCTGCCTGCAAGGAAGCTGGTGACGGTTGGCTGGCGTTTGCAAAAGTTCTGAAACCAGACTTTTGTTGCCAACCGCTCCTTGTTGGTAGGAATTCCCCTCTTCATCTGCTTGCAATACCGATAACACACCCATCTTACATCAACCGGGGTTAATGCACTCCCTTTCTGACGTTGGCTTTGAATCAGTTTAGCCAATGCATCTTCATCTAGATCCGTCAAAAGAAACGCCCTCGGGTTTCCCCGTCTTGCTGGAGCACCTTTTTTCAATCTCCTTTTTAGCGTTGTTAATGGAATTTTGAATCTCTTGCTGACCTCAGTCAGCTTTGCTCCACGATTTAAGCTGGTAATAGCTTCCGTCACGTCCACCTCCTCGTAGCGGGTGGTCGTAGTTCTTACGTAATGTCGAACCATTTTGAGGATCTATATGTATTTCAACACACATAATACACCCCATCTTATTACATATAAGTTTGTATTTAAAACGATTTGTGCACATTTGTTGTACAAAAACTAAAAACGTCGTTGCAAAACGAAAAGCGCAAAGTGAGAAAACTTTATAAAAAACTTTACTTCATTAAAACCACGTTCCTAAATAAGCATAGATCGAAACTGGGGGCAATTTGGTTGTACTTTTTTAAAACAAATACCTTCAAGGCTCGTCAAGACGTCCAACTTTTCAATCCAGGCAGCACGCGTAAGTAAGTCACGCGAGGAAAAAAGCCTACTTCACTTGAAGCAACTGAAAATCATAAGTACAAAACAGGCAATGCATTTTTAATATTTTTTTATATATTAGACATTTAGTTAGTATTAACTTTTCTACATCAAGTTTGTGCTCATTCTAAACTTTGCAGCTCTGTGGAGCATCCGTTTGGTAATAAAATACAATTGAGGGAAAAGTGGTGGGGCAAAGTGGTTGTGACTTTACAATAAAAAACTGTGAAATATTGTGATTGTGAAATCAAATTTAGTGCGCTTTTTTATCGAGTTGGGCTACCAAATATACTTAAAAAGCCTTAAAAACCACAAAACGACAAAATAAAGGGCAAAGATATTATGTTGCAGCAGAAAAAACGTTGAGTGGAATTGAATATGACTGTCAATACTAAATACTCTAATTAGTTCATTGATTTAAAATATCTGGGGGCAAAATGGGTTTAAATTTTAATTTAAAAACGGCTGCAAAATTCAGAATGAACACGTCAAGCTGGTTCCAGTTTTATAAAAGACCAAAACCAGCTTGTAACAAACCTACTTACCAAAATACTGTTGAACCTAATTGGAATCCACTGACGGAAAAATGTTAATGTACAGGGTAAATGGAGGACGTAGGTAAACTTCAAAATCTTGAATTTTTGAAAATAAATTGTCTTAGACACGCTCAAATGTGCAGACCGAATATGCATTCAAAATCTCTGTTCGGCAAATAATACGTAAGAAACAATTCAAAAACTGGTTTTATTTTCAAAACCCGATAGCAAATAAAGTTTTTACGATTTTGGGCGCAAAACAGTCTTGTTCTATACCAAACGACTTCGCGGTACTTTATGTGAAATACTGTCCCTGAAAAACGTATCCAAAGTATTAACGTAAGGCTAAAACCTAATTTTGCTTATTCGCAGCTTCAGTTTTAGAATTTTAAATTACGTTGGGCATGATATTCGTAAAATATTATTAGTGCAGTGTTAGCAGAACGCTGCCGTGTCTACGCAGAATAAATTTCGTAAAGTTCGAAACACAATTGCCCATCAAATAAACAAAAATACATTGGGGCAATTTGGCTTTGAAACAAATGCTCAAAGCAGTGCGAAATACACAAAAAGCGAAACTAGTAAGACATTTTATAAACACCAAAACTACAACAGGCAAATTGCTTGACCCACTTAAAGTTACTATCCCTTTTACAAGATGAACAAAGTTAGGGGACAAATTGGGTTTTCCAACTGACGACATATATGCACTCGAGATACTTTATTCAGTACACAGGGGCACTTTGGAGCCGGTTATTTATTCATGTTCTGAATTTATACAAGTAAGAAAGGTGTAAATTCGCCAAACGTTATTAAACATTTAACTCCAGGTAAAATACCATTTAAGACCATGTGTTCAAATAAATTTTGGAAGAAGATATTTATTTTATTAAGTAGGAGGCAAAATGGTCTACCAATATCTCATAAATTCATGTATTAAAACATTTATGTAGTACACAGTTAGTTCCTAAGTACGATTTCGAAATCATCAGGAGGAAATAGTACTCAAAAACCATTCATTTTCATTTAAATTTTTAGGGGGCAAATTGGGTTTTTCAACAAACGGGAAATACAAACTAATCACATATCGCTATTTATATGGGGGCAAAAAGGTTTTTAATCATATTGGCTAAATCTTTATAATCACAGAGGGGCAAATTGGTAGCCACATATCTCGTACAAAACTTAACGTAGACAAACATGACGACTAAGGCTATCCACAAACTCCCAAAGAAACATGTAGGGGCACATTGGTAGCCTCCATCTTCCTCAGGAAAAGATTTTGCTTTTCGTTTTGCGATAGGTAAAGGTAATACCCTCTTGAAAAAAATCCCTAAATCGATAACTAACATATATATTTTATGACGGCATCCTATGCAGAATAAGGAGCTTAGCAAATGTGCAAATACAAGTTTAAGCA